>CDFN01059762.1:474-12813 GCA_000826445.1 Acanthamoeba quina | reverse complement strand
AGGGATGCCAGCACGTGAGCAAAGGTCCGCCGGCACCGAAAAGAGGGTCCTCGTCTGGCAGGGGCAGAGCACGAATGCGCTCGTCAGAAGCAGGCCGCTCACCGGGCTTACCGTACTGCATGTCAACCTTTTGGCCTCGTGGGTAGAAGCCCACAACCGCGAAGTCTTCACTCTGCTCCAGACACTTATGTGCCACACCTGTCCACCCCACGCCCACAGGGGTGAGTGAGTGGCTCGAGCTCAATGGAGCGACATCAGGAACAACACCACACAATGATCCTACCTGCAGGGATGATGATCGTGTCACCAGCCCCAACCTTGTGGCTGATCCCGTCGTCGCCTCCAAACTGCACGGTGGCAGTCCCAGCATAGACCCCTGAAAGTGGCGATGATGAGTGTGCATTCTGCTACATATCTACTCAGGCTGCGTGATGAAGGCACCACGTACCAAGGCCTTCGTGTGCAGTAGAGTGGTAGTGATGGTAAGGGTAGACGCCATCACGCCAGGCGTCACCCCACTGATGCTTCACCACCAACCGCTCAAACACAGCAGCCGGGTCTGCAGCCCCCTTCAGGTCCACCGATTGCTCGTAGACCAACAACGGCAGCTTCTGGTTGTTTGGGAATCCCTTTCCATCATCTGCAGCACACATCAGTTGATGTGACCCAAAGGCACAAAATAAATAAATAAATATAAAATCATACCGTCGATGAGGAATGAATGGACGTGGCAAGGGGCGCCGGATTGCCCCTTGCTGTGCAGTGTGTGTGCCAGCAGAAGTGGTGAAGGCCGCGTGGCGTCCATCTGTTGCTTTGCTGGCGGTGCCGCACGATGATTAAAAAAAAAGATAAAGAAAAGGGGTGTGAAAGTTGTATTTTCTTCCCAGCCAAGATGAGGCGGCTGGCGAGGCAGCAAAGCTCCCGATTGGGATCCTCTGCCAGCTCGCGGACACCCCTCCAGCCCCGTCGCGCCCTTCCCGCCCTTCTTTCGTCCACACCTTCCACACTGCAGCCCCTTTCTTTCCGATTTTCGATTATTGCGCCGGGTCGGCACATTCGCTGCTACACCGGTGCCCCCGATTCTTCGTCCTCCTCCAAGCCAGCCTCTCCAACAACGCCTCCCGTTCAAGGTGATCTTCATCATCACCACGAACATGGCGGCCCCTTGCGGGCGTATGACCGGCTGGTGCAGGAGAAGAAGGTCAACGACGACCCTTCGCAACGGCGAGCGCTACAGCACCTTCAGGCCCTCCACGACCAACTCGTTGCCGAGCAGAAGGCCCGCCACCACCTCCACCAGCAGCCTGCGCCGGCGGCAGGCCTGCATGTGCCGCACCACCCACCGCGCCAAGAGCCCGAGCCCGAGCGTGCGCCCTGGTGGAAGGTACGGTCGACCGCCCACACTCGGGTGGACGGACACGCACAAGCTCACCGTGCACCCGCCTTTACCCCCCCCCCGAGGCAGTTGGCGTCATGGTTCGGCAGCGTCGATTCGGAGGCGGCTGAGGCGACTTCGCCGAGCAGCGATTCCAACGCGGTGAAGGGAGTCTACATGTATGGCGACGTCGGTACCGTTTGCTGTTTGGAACTCTCGGGCGTGCCCCTCTTTCTGCGTTCTGACTCGTCTTGCGGCGGGGCCAAGGCTGCGGAAAGACATTTTTGATGGACATGTTCTACGAGGGTGCGCCCGTGCCCAAGAAGCGCCGTGTGCACTTCAACGCGTTCATGCTGGAGGTACACCTCCTCCGTGAGGCGTCATCACCCTTTCCCGCCAGGGTTCTTGGCGCCACACTGACCTTCGCCACGTACGTGATCTCCACTCTTGCAGGTGCACAGCAAGATCCACAAGTGGCGGGAGGGCAAGCGCCGCGCGCTGGAAAAGAAGTTCGAAGACGATCGAGAAGGTAGCCTTTGTCCCTAGCGTATTGATGCATGAACCTACAGAATTCAAATGCGTGCACAGCCACTGACACGTCTTCGTGAACACACAGGACCCGACCTGCCCAACTTCAATCTGGGCGTCTCAGCCTCGCTTGGCGAGGAGGAGTGGGGCGATCCCATTCCGCCGCTTGCCAGAGAGCTGGCGGCTCAGGCTCCCCTGTTGTGCTTCGACGAATTCCAGGTTCGACTTTCTCTCCTTCGTGTGACGACCCAAGGAGAAGACTCAACGAACTACTCCATTGGTTGACGCGTTGCCGTTCAGGTCACCGATGTCGCCGACGCCATGATCCTTCATCGGCTC
Source organism: Acanthamoeba quina (assembly GCA_000826445.1). Classification (NCBI taxonomy): domain Eukaryota; phylum Discosea; order Longamoebia; family Acanthamoebidae; genus Acanthamoeba; species Acanthamoeba quina. Next base: position 10,571 of record CDFN01059762.1, on the reverse strand, counting down.
TTCTCTCTCATGTTCACGCACGGTCTTACGGTTGTCGTTACCTCCAACCGACCGCCAGATGGTACTCTTTCGCCTCGCGCCACGCTACGTATACCGAGGAACGAGCCTCTCATCTACTTTCTTTCTTTCGTTTGCACGGCGCAGACCTGTACAAGGGCGGGCTGCAGAGGGACCGATTCCTTCCGTTCATCGACCTCATCAAACGGCGCTGTCTCGTTCATGACTTCGGGTCCGGTCGCGATTATCGCCTGCGAGGTATGGCGCCTCTCTTCCACCAGCGTGCATCTATTGAACGTCACTTATTGACTGATTGCTTGATCCCGCACGTTGCGTACAGGAAACCAAAATATCAATATTTATCAAGTGTACGTGCAGCTCTCGAAGTTCTCACATTTTGGTGATGGCTGACCCATTACTCTCGTGCGCCTCTAACAGCGAAAAGCCTGGCGTCGACGTGGCTAAAAATCTGGAGACCCTCTTTGGTGAGCTCACACATCACGTACCGGGTAAGCACAACGGCCTCGCGCACTGGTGTATTTAGCTGGCTTTTGCTCGCCTCACCTTCCGTGCCTTCTCAAACAGCGAAATCGGTGAACATTAGCGTGGGCGGACGCAAGCTCTTCGTGCCCCGAGCCGAGAGGGGTGTCGCCTTCTTCTCCTTTAGCGACCTTTGCAAGCAGGTTAGAACCGCATTCGTCATCCTCTCTCTCTCTCTCTTTCCCTCCCCTCCCTCCGCTCGATGTGATGTCTTACGGTTTCGCTGTTGGCTCTAGGCGCTCGGTGCGGCGGACTACATCGCCATCAGCCAGGAGTTCCACACAGTGATCGTGAGCGGAATCCCGAAAATGGAGGACCGGCACCGAGAGGAGGCCAAGCGATTCATCACGCTCATTGACGAACTCTACAACCACAAGGTGCGATCACCACGCGTGCTGGTCGCGCGAACCCAATGTCGTGGGCCTCACGCTTGTTTGCTGTTTCACGACGCAGGTCAAAATGATCTGTTCGGCTGCTGCCGAGCCAAGGCAACTCTTTGCAGGCGGCGTGGAGAAGCGCGAGTGGTTCGACGAATCGACGGGCAAGAGCGTGGGCACCATTTGGCAGGGCGAGGAGGAGCGATTCATGTTCAACCGCACCGTGTCGCGACTCATCGAGATGCAGTCCGACGACTATCTTCAATCGCCACACAAGAAAGAGGTCTGAGGACGAGCCTCTTCCCTCTTCTGTCTCGGCTTACGTGCGATGTTGCTTCTCGTCGGAGTCAGGAACCAAAATGAAAGACGGCATAGCGCAGTTAGTCTCCGTGCGGCGAGTGAAAGATGGACGCGAGGCTGCAGCAGGTGCCGCCGGAGGACGACGAGGTGCGAGAAGAGCTCGCGTTGGTGGCGCCAACAGCGGAGGTGGTGCAGGCGCTGCGCGAGCAGCTGCTGCCGCGACTCCCCTTTGGCCAGGTTTTGAGCGCCTACGTCAATGCCACCCCGCTCGACACCCTCCGCCAGTGCACCCGCTGGAGCCTTCTATGGCAAACCTCTGGCGGAGAAGGTCAACTTGCAGGTGCTCCACCACCTCAATCGACGAAAGATTTTAATAATTCAATGAAAATGAAAATAATAAATAATAAATCATAATCAATAAGTAATTACTAAGCTAGCGTTTATTAATCTACCTGTCCGACCAGCGGCCTTGTGCCAAGACCTGAGGGACTGCCGACTGGCGGTGTTCGGCGAGCCGACAGCTGTGGAGACGCTACTGATGGCCTGCCCGAGCATTGCGCGTCTGGACGCATTTCCGGATACCGGTGGGGGCGTCTTCCACGGCGTCGACGACAGGCTAGACGGTGCCGTGAGGCGAGCGCTGCTCCATTATGGTACGGCGCTGCTTCGTGATTTGTTGAAGCCCAATCATGCTCACCTTGTGCACAGTGGGCCACATCATCTACGATGACCCGTATGACGGTTGGGTGCTCCAGGACGAAGCCATGTTCGACCAGGTCCAGCTCAAGGCTTTGGCCCCTAGTCTGTATGAGGGTATGACACCAAGTAGACGCTCGAGCAGGGAGAATGGAAGAAGAAGCCTGATTCACCTCCTGCGTCCAGATGTGATCCACGAGGAGGACGCGGAGTTGATCAACAGCAAATGGCCCTACAGCTCGGCTACCAGCCTTGCCACCATCCGGGACTGCATACACAGCCGTCCATCAGTTTGCATCCGCAAGCGTAATGTACGCAGCCAGTAGGCGTCCACTCCTCTTGTCCTCTGTGATGCAGCATTGTCGTTTATTCACCACTTCTCCTTGATTGTTCTAGGACGAAGGTGAAGACGAGTTGATTGCTTGGAGTCTCGTGCGAGTTGAAGGCCAAGTAGGAATGACCTACACGGCCGAGGCTTTTCGAGGGCAGGGCCTAGCCAAACGGGTCATCGTGCAGCTGTGCAAGAAGCTGCTAGAGTTGCGAGACCCCAAGCTCAGGTGCTCAACCGTTGACAACCACAGCACGCCCTGGACGCCCTACTGCTACATTGACGCTGGTACTTAACCCAATCCCAAAGCGCACTTCTTCGAATTCTTTCTTGCACCAGCTTGCGATGTCCGTGATTTCTTGGTATTTGAAATATTTATGCCTGAGAAAGGCACTCACCGACTGCCCCGCCATTGGTGGTCTCCAGATAACATTGCGTCCTCTAGCATGTTCGCATCGTTGGGGTTCAAGAAGGTGGGCACCTTCCGGTGGATCAGGGCCTGAAGCGCCCCTCTTCTGCGAACCGAGATGGCGATCTGGCCTCTGGGCCCTCTGAGGTGTATGGAAAAGGAAGGTAGGAGCGTTTTCCATCCCCGGCACACGTGGCCTCTTCCTTTTGTGCCACAGCGAGCAAAGAAGAACCCAAGGTAAAGGTGACTTAATCAGGGAAACGGTTCGAAAAAGAGAAAGAAGACGTTTGGGCGTCGGTTCGCGGACCAACCAACCTTGACCACTCGATAAACCGAAGCGACGCCTCAAGCGAAACGACGCGCCGGTTCAGTTCTTCTCCTCTCTTCTCTAGCGGCGCACCACGCCTTACCTGCACAGCGGCATCTGATTCTTGATTGAATCTGATCTAATCTGCACCGATTTTTGAAATCGAACGAGAAGATGGAGGCTCCGCGAGCTGTCAACCCCAGAATCACGATAACGCCCATAGAGCGAGCCCAAGCCAAGCACAATATGTACCTCCTCTACTTTGTACTTTTCCTTTTACACATTCCCCTAACCGTCTCCACTCGATATGGCAGAGTAAGATATATGAAGGCACAAGCCGCAGCAACCATCGGCCTGGAGCTGGACCTCTCTGGGATTGGGCCCTATGTGGACCAGGTACGCTTATTGTTATTTCTGCACGCTTGCAGGAGACCTGCGGTGCTCACATGCACGGCCGTGTGCACATCTCAGGTGGAGGAGAATGACTACGCAATGGCGAAAACCAATGCCGAGTACCATTCCAACATCAACATGCGCCTCCACTACATCGCAAGTCAACTCCAGCTGGTGTCGTCACAACTGGCTCCATTGCTCCCGCCAAAGGTATTTTGCACGTTACTCCCTTGGCCGACAGTAGGGCTGATGGACTTAGTCTCAGGAATCCGCGACGGCAACCGCGACACTAGGAGGAAGTCAACCACTACCTTCCCCTTTCACCGGCAATAGTGCCAAGGTACAGTGGAAAAACTTTCCTCTCGGCCGTTGTAGGCCATTTGCTCATTGTGCTGTTTGCAGGCTGTCACTGCTCATCCGTCCCTGCCGAGTGCACCATCGCCACCTCCGTCAGCCGTACCTCCTACCCCGCAGGCCCGAGTAGCCCCCTCCGGTCCAAAAACGAGCAAACCGCTCATACCCAACTGCCAGCCTTCGCTTCGATTTTCGTCTTCTACACCGTCCGATTACGCCAACCACTGGTCCTCTAATTACATGGCAGCACCGACGACAAGGACACCTCCTTCAGCTTCCGCTCCGCCCACAACCGTCGTCAGATCCACGCAGACCCCCGGCGTTAGACCGACGACCACCTCTCCCAGCCCTGGTGCGTCCTGCAATGCATCTTCTGGTTCGACATTCAGCTGATATGGTCGCTCCAGCAGCCCCGCCCGCCGCACCCGCCGCCAGCATCGGGGCGGCCGTTGCGGCCCTCCCCTCAGCTCCCGCCCCTTCTCCGATACGGAGCCCTCGCCCAGCTGGTTCGGCTCATCCTGCCCCAACAACTGTTCCGCACGGCACGACACCTCCAGACAGCGTCGGCTATGCGCGAGCGGAGAGCAGATTCTGGAGCAAGGTACCCGTGTGCGCTTGAAGAGGGTGGCCGCATATGCTGACCCGCCATTTGGAAAGTTGGCAGGACTCCGTGACACATTCAGCTCTACGCTCGTGACGCTCTGCAAGCGAGTAGAAGAACGGCAAGAGGAGAATCAAAGGCTTATGGATGCCTTACAGGCAAAGATCCTACCTACTCTAACCGCGATGGAACTGAAGCCCCTGCAAGCGCAGCTGAATGCCTACAACATGCAAAAGGCTCACCAAAAGGTCTTGCTCGACCGGATGCACGTCTTCGGGAAGCTGTTCTCGTTCACCCGAGAAAACCACCGATTTGATCAGGGTATGCTAGTGCTTCTCTTCCTTCTCATAGTAGCTTGGTGCGGCTTTGATCTCAATGATTGCAAGTCACCCTCTAGGTGTGGACATGTTTCTGGTTGATATCTGCGAGCAACAGTTCCGCCACTGGCTGCAGCAACTCCAAATGCAGACCAACCAGCACATGGCGCCAGCATCGTTGCCAGCGTCAGGCCCTGCTCCTGCTCCAAGACCGGCTGCAGTCCCTGCGGAACACGTACGTCCTCCACTTAGCTCTCTTGCTCCCCCCGGTGCTGACGGATCCTGATGAGCAGGTGCGACCGACCCCAGTTGATGCAGCCCCACCTGCGCCGATTGCAACGCCTGCACCTGTACTCGCCCTTCGACGATCATTGAGTTCGTTCTGCAGTTGGCTGACCGACCAGTTGTTCCCATGCGGCAGGCACACTTTGAAGTGGTCAATTTGGTCGAAGTCGAGCTGCGGCAGGAGCTTGCGGCCGCTAAGCGCGAGCTGGAGGAAAAGCGCCAGAAGACCATCGAGTGCGAAGCTACAATCGCCAAGCTCGAACGTAAGGAAAAGGAATGGAAGGCGAAGTACCTCGAGCTGGCCAGCCAGCAATTCGAGCTCTCTTCGCAGCCTTCCGAGCCACAGCCGATGGGGACCGAGTCCTCATGCACGACTCCCACCGCAGCAATCACGCCTGTAGCCGCAGTCACAGCTACTTCTGCGTTCCTTCATGAACCACAGGTGACCTCAAGCCGACTTCCATTTGCTAATGAGCCCGCTTTGACTCCGCTTCCTCCTCGCAGTCCGATGACGCCGACCACATCCTGTGGCAAGGTAGTGCCGTGCCTCAGTGGTGTGAAGGGGAGGTAGCCTCGCTCCAAGCGAGGGCGCGGCCTTCGCAGGAGTATGCTCTTGCTTCTGCCAAGTACGTTTTCGTCGGCCCTGGAGTCACGTGGTTCTTTTGGTGCATTGCCATTAACTCTGTCACTCTCCTCTCATCCACAGGGACGTAGAGCAGTGGCCGACGCAGCTCTTGGTTAAAGGCGTGTGTTCCTCCCAACATGCGTCTGCCTCCATTGCGCAGGTCATCCGGGTACCTAGGCCTCTTTGCCCTTCAAGACACTGGTTCGCTGACTAATTCGGCCACTCCCCACAGATGGGATACCGCGTGCCTCGCCTGGCCTTCACGCCCGCTGGACGTGCAGTCCAGCACTTCGTGAGACTGCATCAAGATCTGCAGGCCCATGCCAAGGTATGTATCCCGGCCTCATTTGCTCCACGCTCGTGTATCCGACTCTTTAATGTATGCGTGTGCAGATGGGGGTGGCGGATTGCATTCCCAACATGACGGTGCTCATTCAACCCGACTCGGACCACGAGCGGCAGCTGTTCGCGTACCTGCTGCCGAGTATCCCGCTCAAGCCAGCGGTGCCCCCCAGCCAGGGCAATAGCAGCGGTGAGGACCAAGGTCGCAAGAGGAATCGAGAGTCGGGGAGGGAGACCAAGACGAAGAAGAAGAAGAGCCACGAAGAGGAGGTCGCCGACGACGAAGAAAAAACAAGAAGCCGTAGGAGGCAGGAGAAGAGGAAGAAGGAGAGCAGCGACGACGATTTCGAGTACCACCACGAAGAGGATGAAGACTATGTGGGGAACGAGGACGAAGTCGACGAGTTCGAACCAAAGGAGGAGAAGAAGGGGAAGCGCAAGACCAGAAGGATACGCTAGCCAGCATTAATGGAATGGGCACTTGCTCAACAAATTCAACAAGTTTTGCTCCCCGACATGTTCGGACAGGCGCCGCAGCCGATTCGTTGAATTTAATCCATTTTTTAAAAAACCTAAAATTGTGACGACGGGGAGTTGGATTACACCGGCCGCAACACGAAGATGAACGAGGAAGAAGAGGACCCCCCAGTGCGTGCTCCCTTTGCCCCTTTCTGCCCCTCCCCCAACGTACATCCACGGATTCAGTGCGGTAAGATATTTACTGCGGGGCTGCGTGGTACAGGTGGAACACCCGCTGTACTGGGTGAACGTATTGCGGGGGCGGGTCGAGGCCGGCCAGTTGCACCGGCTGCACCGGCTCCTGCTGCGCTCGAGCGAGTCTGAGGAGTGGATAGCCGAGTTCATCAAGGCACGCGGACTGGCAGGCCTCTTCGACGTTCACGAGAACCTCTTCTGGCGGTGATTTGCCCTTGCCTGCTCCGCCAGCGAAGCTGCAGTTGTGACGAATCAGCGCGGCTGACACGTTTGTGTTCTGTGCCTCTCTGTGCGTAGCCTGTACTACAACGACTCAAAGGGAAGAGGCAAGCGAATGGAGGAGCGTACAACCGACGACGCGGAGACGTTCCTTGCCTGCACGAACTGCTTTCTCCCCATTTTCAGTAGCCAGGTTCGTGCACCACCACCTAGTCCTGAAGCTTCGTTATTGATCCCCGCTGCGCCGCTGTGAGCTCATCTTTGTTTTTATGCAGGCCGGGATCAACGCACTCGCGAAGGGGAATAGGAGCGAGGTGCAGGAGCAAGTCGAGCAGCTCATGCTGTCGCTGGCGAGCAAAGAGCAGGAGGCGCGGGAGAAGGCACTGTGGGCCGTCATCAAAATCGTGGGCACCATCACACCCACCGACCAGCGCAGTCGCGCGCGATTGACGGAAATGGCGCACACACTGTGGGACGGCCTCGGGTCACTTCAAATCCTGCTCGAAGAGAAGAACATCTACGCCCCGCTGGTCAACCTCGTTCGTGAGGTACGCGTGAGCACCCGCGCCCGCGCCCAGTCGAATGCAACTTATCTTTTGAATGTCGGGGGAATTCGTGACAGGCGCGCGGTTCGCGAGCGCTGGCGCTGGTGGGCCACGTGTTGGCGCTCATTACACTCGCACTAGACGGTCTCTATCCGGAGATCGTCTCCTACGAGCACATCTACTCCCGGAACAAGCTCCGCAACGGATTCTTCAGCGCTGGGCTGACCCTCGCCATGGAGAAGCAAGCCCTACAGAGCCAGGTGCCTGTTTCTTCTTCTCGTTTCCACCAATTCATGCTGACAATCAACATCTTCGGGTTGCTTATGTATGATTAATGATTGGTTGGTGGAGCCAGGCATCGGCCGACTCGGACGCCCTGGCGATCTACACGACGGCGCTGAAGAAGTGGAATTACGGCAAAGCGCGGGACGAGAAGTATTCGGCGGCCTTGAACAGGCAAAAGCCCAAGAGCACCATTTCTTCTGGCGACCTCAACACGGTACGCGCGCTTGCGATCACGCTCGCGCTCGCCATGCCTTCCGTGCGTTCTTTATTGACGCCACGAACCGCGGGTAGGAGGTGCCGAATCTCGACGCATACAGCTACTGCGAATCGGCGCTCGAGCTGGCGACGAAGAACCGGAAAGCGGTCCCTCCTTGCTCGCCCGCCGAGCCACAGCCGAAGCAACCACCACTTACATCGCAGTCGCGGCCAAAGTCTGCAGTGGCCAAGCCCCGCTCTCCAGACCGCCCGCCGCCTAAGAAGGCGCCCGCGCTGGCGAGTGGCCACGACGCTGTCATCACAATCGAGGAACGGAAGAAGCGACGAGGAATGCTGGATGAGGGTGACGACGACGACGATGAGCTGAACAACTACAAGGTCGACTTCAGCCTCGGGGACACGAACTACGTCATGTGCGCCGACACGTTCCTCGAAGCCGAGACCGACCGCCTGCAGGCGCAGAGCGAGCCACAGCGCACCTGGGGCACTACGGCACAGCACCAGACGAAGAAGATAGCACCGTCGCCTGCGTCCAGGGAAGAACAGGACGCCTACACTCTGGTGATGGCCGATGATGATCACGATGACGAAGAAGAGGAAGCAGATGAAGAAGATGAAGAAGAGGAGGAGAAAGACGACTCCATTACTGATAGAGACGAAGGAGAGGTGGTGGATAGTTATCTGTCGGTAAGCTCGGTCGGCGGTGCGACAATGAAGACAGCGACGACGTGGAAAGACGGGAGGGAGTCGTCGGCTCCGGCCGACCGGCGAAGCCGAGCCACGCTTCGCAGCTTCGCGCTGGGCGAGTACCGCGAGGGCAGACAAGCGACCTTCCCAGGAAGCGCCCCGGGAAGGGTGAGCACGGCTGAGCGGACGCAGCCGCCTGCCTGGGAGAAAGTCGCAGGCAGCAGGCCTGCCGGCGGTACCCGGCGTCGTCGCGGGGCCATGAGCTTCGTGGGCCTGCGACAGCTCCAGCAGAGAGAGGAGGCGGACGAGCACCAGATCAATCAGGGCAGCACGGGGCTCACGTCCGAACGAAGTGCCACGATTGGCCGCGTGGTCGACGACGAGGCCTCCTCGTGTCCTAGCGCGGACCCGTATCTCGACTTCTTGGTGACGGTCACTACGGCGCGACTGGCCAACAGCGGTTCTGCGTCGCCGTCGTCACCAACGACGACGCCGTGGTCCAAGTCCTCTTCGCCATCGCCGGCGCACATGCTGTCGGCATCGATGCCCGCTTCGGCCCTGCAGGGTCCGCTCTATTCGGTTATGCGACGCCAGCAGCTCGAGGTGCAGCAGACCCGCAAGCGGCTCGATGCCGAGGGACACACGCCGAGCAGCACCAGCAGCTCCCCAAGCAGCACCACCGTCTTCCGCACCGGCAACATGCAATCCACGCCACAGGGTATCACATTCCTCTGCCTAGTTGAAATTCCACACATGCCACACGCTCAACGACAAACAATTCAGACCTGCGGTCACTGGCGAGCATCGTCAAGCGCGGAATTCTATGCGCATGGAGCGTGCAGCCGGGGAAGGACTCCAAGACCGGGCTTCCCGTGCCCGTGTCCGTGTTCGACCCGGTGCGCATCATCATCGATGAGACCAACCTCTACATCGCCCCACAGACCACCACAGAGGTACTAACCGTTAACCGTTCATGCCAACGCCTCTGCTGGGTCGGTCCAGCACCTTCCTCCCACCCAAATTACTCGCTGAGTGTGTGCGTCTCTGTTGTGTTCAGGCTGAGCTGCCCACGAGGATTGCGCTGTCGAGCATCCACCGCGTCAGAGAGTTCCGGACGGCGAGCAAAGATTGGGTGAACAAGTATGGCCTCACCCTCGAATTCATGACCAACACCACGTCTCGTTCCGAGAAGGTGACGCTCGTGGCGCCCACCAAGAAGTCCCAGCAGTGGTGGATGAAGGCGGTCATCATGAACAAAGGTATTACTCCTTTTTTGTGGAATGCTGGAATGCAGTAGGCATAGCTCACCTTTCCTTTCTAGGGCTGCTGCGGGACTGGAACGAGGAATTCCAGGAGGCAATGACGGCCTACCGGCGGGAGAACATCAATCAGCAGGCCAACGCCATGATGGGTGGCCTGAAGGGGAAGGGCAGGCACAAGGACGATCATGACTACCTGGCGATGTCAATCGACGGCATTTCCCTCGCCTCCCTCCCGCTCTCCGTCCGGGTGCGTATACACACGCATAACCACACACACGACACACACACACACACACAC
>CDFN01059733.1:2445-13754 GCA_000826445.1 Acanthamoeba quina | reverse complement strand
GCCGGGTGCGGCGAACGCGTCTGCCACACGAGAGGGGAGGGGCGCCATAACGTACTTCCTCGCTTTCCAGACGCCACCACTCCAAACATTTCGAACTCGCTGATTGGCCTCACCTTCGGCAGAGGAACGTCCCACTTGCCGGCCCTCTGCTTCTTCTTTTGCTTCACTGTGTTGCTCAAAACCTTGGCCCTATTGCAGGCAGTGCGATCAGGCACCAGTCAGTCGCCCGCCCAGCAAGCAACCCATAAACACATGTGTGCATGGTGTAACAGGAGAGAGAGAGAGAGCGAGAAGGAAGGAGTGTGGTCGTTGGTTTGTTGTCGTACCTTCGGGTCTGCTCGCGGTCAAGCAAATAGGCGGGCACGGCTCCCTTCTCCATCTTTTCTTCCACGTGCTTGTTGGTCTTTTGCTGATGCATGGCGATCCTGAAGGGTGAAGCAATGAGAGTAAGTTGCGTCAGTTGCTTGCCGAGGCTGCCGAATCTTGAATTTCAGCTGGCAGTTGAAAGATGGCCTCGATCTCGATGACGATGATGGTGACTCCGGCGAGCAAGCACGTACTTCTTCTTCATTTCAACCTTCTCGGCATGACGCTTCTTGGCGTAGAGCTTGGCCCTCAAACCATGGACCTTCTGTGCGAACTCGGAGCGCTTGTGCACCATACGAGCTTCCTTCTTGCGGCTGCATTGGCAACCCAACAATGATGATCGCGATTAAATCTTGTACCGCCGCGATTACCTCCAAATCACACGAGATTGAGAATCGAGCTACGTACATCTTTTCAAAGTAGTCCATCCGGTAGCCATACCTGGCCCGGTGGAGCTTGATGTAATCTCCCTGAGGCTAGATTTTGCGCCAAACAATCGCAGAAAATCAACACAAGATAAAGATTTCAGTATCCACCCGCGCTCATAGACAAGAGATGTATCGGACTAGCATGTTGCGCCGCTTACCATTGTTGAGAGAGGGCGGCAGATGCGACCTTCTTGCTTGCTGTGTTTTCTTCTGACTTTTTTCACTCCGCAGTTCTTTTTTGGCCGTTTTTTTGGCCAGCATTCCGGAGATGCCAAACCAAAGACTGGAAAAAGCAGGGAACCGACAGAAAAAGATAGGGACCTGTGAAGAAAACAAAGCATTTATTTTCTTTGTCACCATCTGCGTTGCTCACATCATCCACTACGCCACACATCGCAATCACGAATGGCAAGACATCTAGCCGAGATTTTTGGCACTGAAAAGGACAGGTATGCGCCATCGCTCACCCACTCCCCCTTCTTGGTCAACCCGAGAGTAATTTAATTTTCGCCCCTTTGTCCATCTAGCTAGATTTGCTCGCGTTGGCCAATAAGCAAGACTCAAAATGTCTTCTTGCCTATATACCTGGCACTAACACTCTTTTTTCTCACTCTTCTCTGCCTCTCTCTGCTCTCCCCTCTCTCTTTTTTCTCCTTCGATTATCTCTTGGTGCCAATCCCAAGGGTCAACTGCCCTTTCTTCTTCAAAATTGGTGCTTGCCGCCATGGCGACAAGTGCTCCCGCCAGCATAACCGTCCCCCCATTAGCCAGACCCTTCTCATCCCGCATATGTACATGCCTCCCGTGCCCGCCGAGTGGCCCACCTCGCCCGACGACGTACAAGCCATGCAGAAAATCCAACGCGATGCCGAGGAGCACTTTAACGACTTCTTCGAAGACATTCACGATGAGCTGCGCAATTTCGGCCGCCTCGAAGATCTCCACGTTTGCGATAACACTGGAGGTACTACCACCACCACCACCACCTCGTGTGTCGTCGTGTATGTCGTGTGCGTGTGTCGTCAAGGAGGAAAGATCGCTAACCTGCTTGCTTGTGCGCCTCAGCCCACTTGGTTGGAAACGTGTACGTCAAGTTCGAGTACGAAGACGACGCAGAGAAGGCGATGAAGGCACTCACCGGCCGCTTCTACGGCGGTCGCCTGCTCGTGCCCGAGTTCTCGCCAGTGACTGACTTCAGGGAGGCCCGTTGCCGCCAGTACGATTCCAACGAGTGCAACCGCGGCGGCCAGTGCAACTTCATGCACCTCAAGCAGGTTGACCCCGAGCTGGAACGGAGGCTCTTCGGGCGCAGGAGCCGCAGCAGGAGGGACGGGGACCGGGGCGACAGGCGCTCCCGAGACGACGACCGTCGCCGCGAGCGCAGGAGGTCCCGCTCGCGTTCGCGCTCCCGAGATCGGCGATCGCGCTCTCGGTCCCGCTCCTCGGAGAGGCACCGCAAGAGGCGGGAGAGGAGCCGGGAGCCCGAGGGCGACGACCACCGCCGCAGCGATCGCCGCGATAGGGACCGGGATAGGGACAGGGACAGGGAGAGCAGCAGCAAGCGGTCCAGGCACGACGACGACCGCAGCGGCAGCAGCAGAAGCAGGAGCTCCAGGCACGAGGGAGGCGAGGAGCGCCACCACGGTGAGCCCGCCCCTGCCGCGGCGCCCGCGCCCACCACCACCACCACCGAGGAGGGTACGAGCGCTGGCCTCGGCGCTGCTCAGGTCGACGCTCCTCCTGCCGACTACCAGCCCCACCAGGAGTAAAGGTGCACCTTGCGGACGCCCCTCCCACCATCACCAAAACAATCCACCACGCCTTCTTATTCTTCAATAAAAGAAATGCTCTCTTTGAGACCGACACCTCGCCTCACTTTCAGAAGTCGTGAACCAGCGATCCGCGCTGGTCGATGTCGAGGGTCGCGATGCGGCTCTGTACGCCGGCCTGCTGCAGGAGCGCCTGCATCCGCTCCCCCACGCGGCTGAAGTTGTCCCTGCACAGGGCCAAGATGGTGGAGCCTGCAAGCCAAAGAGCAAGGGTCAGCTCAAGCTGCGGAAGGTACTTCTCGCCTGTGGGCGTGGCCACGTACCGGATCCGGACAAGCACACACCAAGCACACCGGGCGTATTCTGGGACGACAGGGCGAGGCACTCCTGCAGGCCAGGCACCAGATGCATCCGGAACGGCTGGTGGACCTTGTCCCTGTGTGGGAGATGGGGCGCACGGTCAGTGGGCGGATGGGACAAATCATGGAGGAGAGGGGAAAGCAGTACTTCATGGCCTCTCGCACCACGGACGGCTCATCGATTCCGTCGTCGGTGAGGGCGGCAGCCATGAGGCCCACCCGCTGAAGGTTGAACACCTGCCATCTTATCAGGTCAAACATCATCGCTCCTCAACACCAACTCCCTATACGTGACGACGTACCACGTCGGCGCGCGAGTAGGTCGGCGGGAGAGCCTGCCTCGCCTTTTCGGTGGACACCTCAAAGTTGGGGATCGCCACGACGGCCTTGATCTTGTCGCTGTAGGGCAGCTTTCTGGCGTAGACATTGGGCGCACCTGGTCGCGTGAAGAAATGCGACACATCAGGAGGCCAGCTCGACCGTGCTCGTTGGCAAGATGGGGGAGCCGCACCTTGCGACTGAGCGACGTCGTTCTCAAACCCGCAGCACACGACAAAGCCACCGCACAGAGAAGCCGAGGCGTTGTCGGGATGGCCTTCGATCTCTACGCAGTAGCGGAGCTTTTGCGCCGTAGTGAGGCTGAGATCGAACAGCTTGTCCGCGATCATTACTCCGCTCACGACAGCTGCGCCGCTGCTTCCCAGTCCCCTTCCTGGAATCGTCCAGCGTCCGAACGTCAGCAGGAACGTATGCGTTTCAAGGAAAGCTGCGCGTGGGCTCGTACCGAGAGGGATCTCGTTCGTGATCGAGAGGGCGAAGCGCGCGTTGGGCGGGATGCACTTTCCCTCCTTTTGTGCGACGTGCATCACGGAGGTCCACAAAAAGTTGGTTTCGTCCAGGGGCACGCCTCCCTTGCCTTCACCCTCGAACGCGATCGTCACGCTGGGCTCACCTTCCTGCAGGTCCGGCGGGAAGGTATCAGCCTGCGGTTGTAACACGCACTCGCACGAACGCTAAGAGAGGAGGCGTGTACCCTGCGCTCGCTAACTTCGATTTCGGTGGTGAGATAGAGGCCGACCGCGATGCCAAACACGTCGAATCCGCTGCCCAGATTGGCGCAGGAGCCCGGCACGCGGCTCTTGATGCGCTTCCCCACCAAACGGCTCTCGCTCTGGCTCTGGCGCGCGGTCTTGCTGGCCTCCTCCATAATGGCCTTGAGGGCCACCATGTCGTCCTCGATCTTCTGGCAGCGCGAGGGGAGGTTCATGATCCTCTCCAGTTCCTGAAACATTTGACGCGCCGTGTTAACTCTCACCACCACCAGGCTAATGTCGCGACGACCCACGCACCTGAGGCAGGGGCAAAACGTAGCCGAGGGCCTTTTGCTGGGCATCCGCAAATTTGGCAGGGCTCGCCGTGGCCAGCGAAGCGAAGACGACCGGATGGGAAACGTTGGCGGAGAGCTCCTTCCACTTCTGCTCCAGCGCGTACACTAACAACAGGCGAGACCAGATTAGCTGCATTACAAGAGAGGTAGGTAAACCAAGCAGTGGATACCTCCAATGGCCGAGTGCGGGCACAGGATGTAGTTGGAGTCCTCCTTGTACCGCTTGACCGTGGCCAGGGTTTGGTCCTCTATGGTACGCATTTATGAAGTGAGCTGCGAAATGGCAGGCAGCGCTAGGAGCCAAGCCAAGGCGCGCACCCGAAACGGCGTAGGAGGCCATGATGGAACAGGCCTTGGCGTGGATGTCCTGGGGAATGTCCAACACGCCGGTCTCGTTGAATTTGTTCATCCATTCGGTCACCTTGGCCGAGTCTCGGTCGGCGATCTCGTAGAAGAATCTCTCAAAGTTGCTGGATACTGCCGTTGTGGTAGCCAATACACGCCCTCAGAACTTTAGCAGCAGCAGCCAACAACAACACGCCAACGAGGTAAACCTACCTTGGATGTCCATGGAAGGACTGAAGCTGGGCATGACGATCTTCTTTTCGTACTTACCCGAGGCGAAGAAGCGATGCAGAATGCTGCACCAGCCCCCAATTGAGGGGGAGGGGTCGTGTTAGCGTCAAGAAAGAGCGTCTCGGGGCCGGGAAGAGGGTTGAAGCACTTACTCGTTTTGGTTGGTGGCCACGATGAAGTGGTGCACCGGCAAGCCCATCTGTTTGGCGTAGAATCCGGCGAGCACATTCCCAAAGTTGCCCGTGGGGACAGAGAACACCACCTTGGCGCCCGCCTTCTGCTGTGCCGGCGAAGTGACCTGGCCAGATTCAAAGGTAGGCCGCAGGTGATTAGATGGACCCAAATTGGTCCAGCGTGGCACTTCAAGGTACCTGGAAGTAGCTGTAGAAGTAGTAGACGGTCTGGGCGAGGATGCGCGCCCAGTTGATGCTGTTGATGGCGGCCAGGTTATGCTTCCGCTTGAAGGTCAGATCGGCGAAGGTGTCCTTGACCAGCTTCTGGCAGTCATCAAAAGTGCCCTCGACTGGTTGTAGGGCGGAGTGCGGCGTTATGAAAACGTGCAACACCGGAGGCAGGGAAGCAGCCAGCACGCGTACCACAAATGTTGTGCACGTTGGGGTCCGTGATGGTGGTCATCTGCTTCTCCTGGATGTGGCTCACGCGACCATGGGGGTGCAGCACGAACACTTCGACGTTCTTCTTACCGCGCAGGCCGGCCAAGGCTGACCGATGCAGAAAGACAAAGATGGTGAGCACAAACACGGAAACGGGCATCCAAGCACCAGAATGGCTGGTAGCAGCAGAGGGATGTGTGCGAAGCCACTCACCTGCACTCCCGGTATCGCCTGACATGTCAGGCAAAACAAGGGGCCAGGGAGAAGTGGTAGAGATGAGGTGAGAAGGGTTACAACGACATGGCACTACACGGACAGCAGGAATGCGTACCAGAGGTGGCGCCCAGCACGGTGATGCGGGTGACGCTGGCAGGGTCTTCCTCCTTCTCGCCTGTGGCAGGGTGCTGCTGCTGCTGCTGCTTCCTGAGGGCGTTGGTGTCGAGGAGGTACTCGAAGACGTGGCCAAGGAACTGGAGAGCAAAGTCCTTGAAGGAGAAGGTGGGGCCATGGAAGAGCTCGCACACGTTGATCTGCTGCTCCCTCGCCTCGCCCATGTAGCATGGCTCGACGCGGAGCACGTCGTCGATGAAGAACGAGGAGTAGCTCCTTTGGATAATCTCCCGCAGCTTGGTCGCGGGGATGTCCTCTTCATCGATGAAGAGGGATAGGATTTCGAAGGCCAGACCAGTGTAGGGAAGCGTGCGCCACCTGTCGAGCTGCTGCTGGTCGACCCGCGGCAGGTGTGAGGGAACGAACAGGCCACCGTCGTCCGCCAGGCCCTTGAGCACGACGTGGCGGAAGGAGAGACCCTTCTCCCCTCCTCTGGTGCTCTCATACACTGGTTTGCTCACCATGGCCGAGTGTAGCATCTTCAATCTCCTCCCGCTCCTTGCTCGCGTCACGTAGCACTGCTCCTCACACTCTCTTCGTCGTGTAGGGCCACGGCCAAACTGCCAAGAAAAACAATTTCTTTCGGTTATTTCTTTTTCTCCAACCCGCAGCAAAATTCAATTTTGCGCGCGAACCACAGGAAGAGAAGACGAAGCTTCCACCGCACGAACCCATCTCGATCTTACTCGGCCGGCAGAGCACTGAGCACACCTCCTTCTCCTGGCCGGGATTCTCTTCTGGTGCGATCCTCCTCTTGCGGCCGCCCCGGGCATTTGCAATAATAATAATCGGTCGATCAAATTCCACATCCTGGGGACAACAAGTCGGTACTCACTGTCGTTGGGCCTGCAGGCACAAAGCATGGACTCGAGTCCTTCTCCGTCGCCGTCGGCTGAGCCCTCTGCGACACCTGGCCTGCCACCTATCATTCCCAGCCCTGCTACCCAGTCGGTGCTCTACGATGGCGGTACACCCTCGCTCGTTCTATCGGACCGTGTTGTGTCGTGTGAAGGCTTTTACATTTCTCACGTCCGAACTCTGGGCCACACGTACGACGGCGCGCAGGTATTATGTCCGTGTTGGAGATCAACCTGGTGGTGGGCCTGGTGGCCTTCCTGCTCCTCGCCTATCTACGATGGCGCAGCCAACGCAAGCTCTACTTCAAATATTATGGAGGTATGTTCCCCGTGATCATCCCCACGCGCTGCTCGTTTCGTTTCAACCGGCCTGCTGGTCGGCGTTGGCTCACAATCGCGCACCTCGTGGCTTCATCCGCTGGCTGTGGTGATCAGGCGAGTACCAACGATTTTGGGAGAATGAGCGGTTCGCAGGCAGCGAGTCCTTCTCCTCCTTTCCTGCTATCGACGAAGAAGGCGAAGCCGAGGTGGAAGCCCTTGTGGAGAGCGAAGGTGACTCGCCCCGACCAACGCCACCTGACCTCACATGCGCTATGTTGCTGACAAATTCTTCATCGTCTGCCTGACATTTCTTTGCGTTGTAGGCGAGGAGCCAGAGGAGGCCAAGGCACGGGCAGCAGACCAGGTGAAGAAGAGAGAACTCACCGAGCTGAGCAAGAATGGACCCGAGCGGTTCATGGGCTGGGTGTGGCCCCTTGTGCGCATGTCAAAGCTCGAAGTGGCGGAGAAGTGTGGCAACGACGCCATGATCTACATCCACTTCCAGCGGTGCATGCTCGCCTTTCTGGCGATCTGCGTGGTGCTCGGAATAGGTATACTGCTGCCAGTGAACGTCACCGCCAACCAGCGCGAAGACAAGGTCCGCTCTGGCTTCTTGTCCACCACCATCGGTACATGCCGCTCTCCTCCTCCTCCTCCTCCTCCTCCTACACAACACAATACACAACAGTGCGATGCTGACGGTTGCCGTGGACCAGGTAACATCAACGACAGCACCGACAAGAACCGGTACTGGGCGCACTCCTTTGTGTGTGTCATCATCTCCTGCCTTGTGTATGGCCTCGTGTGGCACCTTCGCAAATACCTCATCGCGTGCAAGGTACGTTGGAGATGAGCACATTTGAAGCAGCCGTTGACACTGGTCTCATCGCCGTGAACCCTCTCTTTTTGTCTCTTGCCAAAACACAGGACAAATTCCTCACCCGGAGTGTGAAGTCAGCCGTGAGCGCGCACACGATCATGATTCGCAACTTCCCGGCGGGCATCGTCAGCGAGGCAGGCATCGCCAAGCACTTCGAGGAGCTGATCGAGACGAACGTGGACCTTAAGCGGAGCGTGGAGCGGGTCCGGGCGAAGCGCCGACGCCGACGCACCCTCAGTCTCGACGGTAGCCGTCATGCCGCCGCTGCCGCTGCTGCCGCCGCCTGGGCCAGAGGCGACGAATTCAACTACGACGAGCAGGACCCACAAAGCGCCGATGCCACAGCCACCGCAGACGGAGAGAGCGACGCATCTTCGCACAACAGCAGTCAGAAGGGGCGAGCTTCCTTTTACCGGGTTGCCGCCGGCCAGGGCGACGAGGACCGGAGCCTTCTGGACGCAGACGGCGGGAGCGAGGCAGGCGAGGGGCGAGCAGAAGTATCGGGCGGCCAGGCGGAAGAGCAGGGGGCGACGAAGCTGGGGTGGTGGGCGCGGCAGATGGAGAAGCGAAAGCAGCGGGCGGAGGAGGCGTTGGCGCGTGCCCGCGAGGTGAGCGAGAGCGAGAGCGAGAGCGAGCCGGAGCACGACAAGAAGAAGCCCAGCGTGGTGTCTGTCCACGTGGCGTGGGAGGTGCGGGACGTGCTAGGCGCGCTGGAGACTTACAAGGACATAGACGACCAGCTCGACCACTACCGCCAGGAGCGAATGCTGCGGGGTCAACGCCCGCTCGTGTGGTTCCCGCCGTCATCCACGCTGACCGAGAAGCTCATCTACCTGGTACTGCACTTCGGCACGATCGTGGAGGGCATCGTATACGGCGGCGTGCGCGGCCGGCTCGATGCCATCCGCGAGCTTAAGCGCAAGAAGGCCGAGCAGAAGAAGGAGGTGGCGCGGGCGAAGCAGCGAGCCAGAGCGGCGCGCGCCACCGGCATCGTCTTCGTCACCTTCTCCTCCAGCGTCGTGGCCAAGGTACGCCTCGTCTTTGTTTGTTTGTGGGCGGATGGGAGAAGAAGGCGCTGAATCCGATCGCTCTCTCTCTCTCTGAAGGTGGTCACCAACATCTACCGGAAGCACACGCGCCTCTGGAATCTCAATCGCTGGCTTGCTGACGACCTCACCCCTCAGTCCAAGTGCGACACCACTCCCGGCACTCTATCGACACCGACTGCTCGGGCAGCAACGCTGACCATGTCACATGTTGGGTGGGCAAAATTCACCCATCACAGGGCTCTCTCGGACAGGCAGTGGATCGTAAGCATGGCGCCTGAGCCGGAGGACATCATATGGCCCGTGCGCTCGCCTTCTCCTAGCCCCATTAGATACGGCATCGCCGTTCTCAACTCTCTCTCTCTGTGTGTGTGTGTGTGTGTGTGCCTATCGTCATTGCCATGGTGCAGAACCTGGGCATCGGCAAGTGGGAGAAGCGGCTGCGCGTCGTCTACGTCAACCTCACGCTCCTCTTCTTCTTTTCATTTTTCACCACACCCCTCTCCATAATCTCTGCCCTTCAGCCTCTCAAACAGGTTCGCCACCACCCCCGCACGCCGCCGCCACCAAACGGCTCTCACGCGGTGCCCTCTCTATGGCTGGCGCGCATTAGGCCCCACTTTTTGCCGACGTCATCAACAGTTTGCACGCGTGGAACAACGGAGCCATCCTCTTTGCCTACCTTCCCACGCTCATCCTCTTGGCCGTCACCACCATTCTGCCTCTCGTCATCTGGTGTACGTAGCCCCCCCCCCTGCAGCCTTTCGCGCCTTCCCCCTCTCCCCGGTGGTCGGTGCTCTGAACGCGGCGCTTGCGCGATGCGAAACAGTTTCGTCCATGTTCGAGGGCCATCACACGGTGTCGTCGACGCACAAGTACCTGGTGGTGAAGACCTATGCCTTCCTCCTCTTCAGCGTGCTTCTCCTCCCGTCTCTTTTCCTCACCTCCCTCGACGCCCTCATCCGCAAAGGTTCGCCGCGCCACTCCCCACCCACCCGCTCGCACCCCATTCGTATACGCTGCGAAAGCTTACATGCGCGCACTGCCCTTAACACTCGCACAGGATGGGACAACAGGCAACACCTCAACATTCTCTTTTCGGGCCTTTTCCTTCCAAACTCGGCTGCGTTCTTCATCAATTACATCATCCAGATGGCCATCGTCGGTCAAATCGTCGAGGTACCCTTCGGCCATTCGCGCGCACGCACACCACGCACCATGCCCGTGCGTAACGCACGGCGTTTACTCACACTCGGCTTTCTATCGTTTGTCGTATGGTGCGCTTTCTCACCGACCAGGTGATGCGATTGCCAGAGCGCCTGCAGTCGCTCCTCCTCAAGTGGAAGGCCGTCACGATCTCCCAGAAGAAGCGTGCCGACGAATACGCCTACCCGCACGAATACGGCATGCAGTATGCCTACATGATGGTCTTCTTCGCCACCATCCTCACCTTCAGCACCATCGCGCCGCTCATCCTCCCCTTCGGAACGCTCTACTTCATGTGCAAGCACTTCCTCGACACCTACCTGCTCGTCCACGTGCGTCCGCGAGAGTTTGACAGCGACGGCAGCATGCTTTGGTACCATACACGCGTTTACCTCCGAGTTCTATTTCTCGTTCGTAGTGTCTAGCATCAATGCTGACCGTCGGCTTCTCCCAGGATCGTGCTACGGGTGATGCTCTTCACAGCGGTGTTGTTCCAGTCGCTCATGTTCATCTTCCTGTCTCTGCACGGCACCGCTGGTACGGCTCGTTCCCCCTTTTATGAGCTGTCTGTCGGCGCGTGGCACCTGCTGGGCTTGCTCACTGTTCTGCTCTCTCTCTCTCTCTCTCTCCGCCCACAGGCCAGATGACGTTCGTGGGGGTGGTGTTGGCGCTGGCGCTGGCGGCGTTCTTCGCGGCCTACATGTCGGGCGTGGACATCTTCCACTTCGACAAGGGACCCAAGCCCAACACGCTCCCCAAGGAGGCTAACTGGATGCGCGCCTTCCGCACGGCCTACCAGCACCCGTGCTGGCGTCAGGGCCACCACCACCACCTGCAGCACACGCACACGCACCGCCATCCGACCCTTCGCGCCGGTGGCGCCGTCGCTGGCTCCGGCGTTCAGGCCCACCCGTGAGCGTGCTCCAACAACAAGGCAAGAGAAGGCTTGGGGATGCTCACGACTTCTTTTTCTTATTCTTGGTGCCCAAGGCTTGATCGAACACGTCGCTGATGGCCTCCTCCAGCCCCTCCGTACTGTCGTCCTGCAGCGGCGGTGTCTGTTGTGCAACGCAACGGCAGAGAACAGAGAACAAGGTTGTGAGCAGTGGA
>CDFN01059730.1:12381-22598 GCA_000826445.1 Acanthamoeba quina | reverse complement strand
TGTTTGCAAAATCACTTGTTTGCAAAACGAGCTGCCGCACCGCGACCCACAGGCCGTGTCGCGAAGCCGCCGCTTGGCGAGGGCGACACTGAGTTCGAAGCTTGAGGGCGGCGGCGAGCTGCCGGGCGAAGCCGAGCTCCGAGGGCCAACCAAAGGGCGGGAGGCCACGGCCTGTGGGTCGGCGACGTCGGTCGCTGGCGGCCGAGGCCGGTTCATCGGCGAGTTCCGGAGGCACGACAGCCGATGGGGCCGCTACCGCAGCGGGCAACAGAGTCGCTTCTCGCGGCCGCCATGCCGCCAAACCGCCGCCACCGCCGCCGCCGCCAGCACCAGCACCAGCACCACTACCCACGACCCACCGTATATCGCTACTCAGCAATATTTCCACGCACGACCACGCACGGCACGGCAAACGGGCAAAAAGGCGGCGGCAGGCGGACCTGAAGAAAGAGTCGCATGCTGGGCATATATATAGCTTCGTGCATCGACCTGCGAAAGGTGGCTGGCGCATGCCTGGTCCATCGTCGGCTGCGGCGTCCAAGGCCCTGTCGGCTGCAGCATTGTCGGCTGCAGCGTCCCAAGGCCCTGTCGGCTGCAGGGCGTCCCAAGGCCCCGTTGGCCACAGCGGCCAGGCCCAGATGTGCACCCGGTCACCTGGTCGGCCCGTGTGTTTGGCGTCGTCGCACCACAAGAGTTTTCGCTGGCCCGGCTGCCACCAGAGCCCCCCTCTAAAACGGCACCCCCCCCCAAACGTCAATACACAACAACGGGCGAGGTGCATCATCGTCAAATGTGAAGCGAGTGGATTTTTAGTGATATTGGGTATTTTGGGGGGGAGGGGGAGGAGGAGGAGGAGGCGAAGCGGGACGTGCCTTGGTCACTGGATTTTGTTGTTTTGGGCGGAGGGCGGGGCGGCATCGAGAGAAGCGCTCACAAAACAGCTTGCGAGCAGATGCGGGCGCGTGGCTGCCCCCCCCCTCCTTTGTCCAGCTCTGCAGAAACGGTGCCCCGCGCCTTTCAGACGCACAGTCGCGCCCGCCAGCAGTCACCAGCCACCAGCCACCACCACCACCCATGCGTCGGGAGGAGCACTGCCACTGATGGTCCTTCTCTTCGCCAACGGCGGCGCTGGCGGCGGGGGACCACTGTTTCCGCAGCGGAGAAGTCAGGCTGCGGGATCTGGATCTCGTCGTCACTGGGCGCGCTGTCCACGTGGGTGGTCCTTCACCGCCAGCGTCGAAACTGTGGACAAAAGCACACACACACACAGAGCGGCCCTCGTGACGTCAGACCAAAGATTTGCCAGCAGAAACCAGATCCGTCTACTCCCACCGTCGTGAGCCCATCTCAAGGGCTGGCGCCATTATCGGACAAGGCAGTCTTCTGATGCCGCTCCTCTGATGCCGCTCAGAGTTCACACTCCGCACACAACACAAGGGGATCCGCGAGAGGCGTCCCAGAGAGGCCAAAGACGCCGCGCGTCAAAGGCCGCGAAGGTCTGTGCCGCGCACAGCTCCCTCGCAGGAAGCTCCCGTCTGCGGCACTGCGCGTAGCGCAGGGGCGGGTGGGTGGGCACTCTCGTCGAAGCACGAGAGAGAAGAACAAAACTTGCCCACACACTAGCGGCCACCGCCTAATAAACCCCGCAGGGCCGTGTCACCGGTCACCCGCGGTGACGCGGCACACCACGCCTCGCCTGATGGTCGCACCATCAGGCGCCACTTCTCCGCGAGAAGTCGGCGTTGCATGCACAAGTGCTGCGCCCCTCGTGATAAAGGAAGTTTCTGTTCTAGACATGAGCTCCTTCCTTGCCTTGGTGCTACCGCGCCCTGTGAGCGGCAGGACTGTTTGGTTTGTATGCCAAACGGCGTACGCGAGGGAGCAGTGGCACCTCGCGGAGCATGGTGACGTGCTGTCGCAGGCGCAGAGCCTCGCACTTCCACTGCTGGATCCGGGCACGCAAGTAGGGCGTACACTCATCCGTGTGTGCCCACACATCCTCGAGCGAAGATGCAAAGGTACATCCCGGGCATTGTGCTCTGATGAGTCAACAACGGTAAAATGGTAAAGGGTATTAGTCTACAAACGCACATAGTTAAGTAGTGTACACATACTCTGCGTAGGGTCCGCCGCTGGAGCCATATTCGTCATCGGCGACGGCAGAGTGGGGTCGCTTGCGTGGGTTGCCAGGCAGGGCCGCACTGCCTGGGCGCTGGTGTTTGGCCAAGAATCAAAAAAATAAACGATTGTTCTTCCGTGGCAACGGATGACACAACGTTGGAGCTGTACCCTGCCCTCTGTGTAGAGATCGCAATCGTTATGTGGTACGTTGAGGGTGCCGACTGGTGCGGGTGACGTGCGCCGGCGCTTGTGCCTCGGAGCTGAAACCTGTCATACACACGTGAAAACGGCCTGTATGAGCATCCCAGAAGCACTCATATAACCTAGCATGGCCAAAAGTAGTAAGTACTACTGAGGTACCTCATGTGCCCTCCTTGGGTGAACGCCCGTATTGGAGGAGGTGCCCATGTCGAGGACACTTGCGTACTGCATATACCTCCAGACATCCGCCAGATCGTAGCCTTCCATGTTCTCTGGTACTGCGGAGAAGAATTGTGGGGAGATGCACGAAAATGTAAAAAAAAAAAAAAATAGTTACGTACGCCACGAAGAGTCCAAAAAATTATCGTCTTGCTCATCATCCATGTTCCGCGTCCCTGCTTTGTTGTCCCTGCTTTGTTTTTTTTTTTTTTTTAAACTTTCCCGTGCTGGGAAAAAGAACGTCGAGGCAACGTTGCAGCCGCGGCGACCGAAAGGTCCGGGTGGTGGCGTGATCAACGAAAGGACAGCGAGTACCGAAAGAGAATCGGGAATGGTTTCGCTGGGGTTGTACGCCGCTAGAACACGATCGCGCCCACGACGCTTGGGCGCAACACGCGCCGACGCCGACGGTGTGCCCACGCACGGCAAGAAACGCAACCAACACAATTTACCTTCCCACGGCATGAACCGCACAAGAATCCCTGCCTTGGTAGGCTCTGTCCGCGCACCCCAGCCGGGCGGCGCGATAGAAGAGGCGGCTGGATGGACGCGGCGGCCCGATGAAATGCACGACACACGCAACTGACGACAGGCAAGAGAATGTCCTGAACTGAGTGCGAATCAACACTTTGTGCCCTCAATCATGAATTTATTCAATCATCAACTAATAATTTATTTAATGCGCACGCTACAACTCCGCAACTTGCCTGCGGACTGCAGGCTTCACATCACCCAGGCCACGCCCAACGCTTCCCCGCGGAGCAGAGAAATTAATAATTATCTTGCTGTTGGGACACCCCAGGGAAAGGTGCGCTGCTCGTGTGCCGCTTTCACACGGGCAACAAATGCGTTTTCTTTGGCATTTTTCTTTCACAAGATGAGGACGATTCGCAAGCAGTTGCGGGACGTAGAACAGGATCCTTATCCAGGCAGCAAGTGCCGTCTTGACGGCGAAAACTTCTACCGCTGTAAGGCTTCCATCACAGGACCTGACGATACACCGTATGCGGGCCACAAGTTCAGCCTAACATTCAATTTTCCTGGCGACTACGTATCCTTCTACCTCTACCCAACATCGTCTTGCAGTCTAAACTTCTATTTTTGTTGCACAGCCCTTAAGGCACCCCCGAATCAACTTCACGACCATGATCTATCACCCCAACATTAACAGCAACGGCGAAATTGAGCTGAAGGATCGATGGAGCCCTGCCTCCACTATTAAAACACTGTTGCGTGACCTTACCGTTTTGCTCAGTCACCCCGACACAGGTACTTGTGCTATTTTCCAACGGACCAAGCAAGCAAGCTAACTTAACTTAATTTAAAATAGACCACCCTTTAGTGGCGGAAATTGGCCACCTCTACACGGCGGACAGGCAGCAGTATGACAAGACGGCTCGAGAGTGGACTTGCAAGTATGCCAAGTATGGTCGAGCTCTCAAACTAGTTAGTTCTTGGCCTGCCACTGATAATTAACATGGGTACCGTAGGCCAGTGGGCACACGGAAGAGGAAAGCAGATGAGGCAGGCATGGCCAAACAGGAACCAGATGAATTGTCGCCTGGGAACAAGGGTGCAACAGCAGTCCCCTGCAGGCTCAAGGGGCTACCAAACAATAACAATGTCATGTGCTATTTCAACAGTGTTATGCAGGTTCGTGGTGCTGGCCTCTACTGAGTGATGCTCTCTTACCAGACTGACCAACTGTGTGTTTGTGGTCAGTGTCTTGCACACACGCCATCAGTGCGGATGTTCTGTCAATCCATCACACAGGTCCACACAACAAGTCCTGTCACTGCTGCCCTTTGGAGGTTCATGGACAGCATGTGGAACATGACACATGTAGAGGGTGAACCTTCGGAGCTACTTGCTTGCCTCTTGGACAAGTATGTCTGTGTCCAATCATGTGTTGTTGTTTTGTTGATTGCCACAACCTTATGCAAGTGTTGCCTTAGGTACCCAACTAGACTCCGCATTGACCAGCAGCAGGACGCTCAGGAGCTGCTGTCTTGTCTG
This sequence comes from Acanthamoeba quina, assembly GCA_000826445.1. NCBI lineage: Eukaryota > Discosea > Longamoebia > Acanthamoebidae > Acanthamoeba > Acanthamoeba quina. The sequence goes on along the minus strand of CDFN01059730.1, from coordinate 18,041 downwards.
TATGAGAGCCTGCAGGACGAGGAAGACAAGCACCAGCACCAGCACCAGCACCAGCACCAGCACCAGCACCAGCACCAGCACCAGCACCAGCAGAGTGGGCCCAACTTTGCTCGAGACAACTTCAACTGCAAAGTGACCAGCACCACCACCTGCCTTGCTTGCTATCACGTAACCACCTCTGCCCCTGCCCTTGTGTTTACAAAAGGCACAACCAAATCTGATGGTAAGAACTAAGGACAGGTGAACACCAAGGTGGAGCACACGTTTCCCCTCTCCATGGCCATTGCAGAACCTAATGGCGGTAACAATCAGCAAAGAACTTTGGCTGAGTGCATCGAGAAGCACACCAGCAAGGAGCAGATTGAAGGCTACAAGTGCAACAAAAACGGAAATGCTTGCCATCAACGAGGAGGCCTTGCCATCAAAGAGCTTCAGATCTGCCAAAGCCCGCCCACCCTGGTCATTCACCTGAAGCGCTTCTCCAGGGAACTGTACGACCCAATTTTTTCCCACCCTGCCTTGCAGGGGGCCACTCACTGCTGTGATGTGTCTTCGCTGTTTTTGGAAATAACAGGGCGAGTCATCACGTCCAGTTCCTGCCCGACCTCACGAGTGGTGGAAGCCGGTACCGCTTATACGGTGTCTGTGAGCACGTGGGCGAGAAGATCGACTGTGGCCACTACGTGGCATACGTCCGCGGGCAGTGCCACTCCTGGTGGCTGCTTGATGACGCCAAACCGCCACTCCAGGTTGCTTTTGAGCGAGTGGCCGAGGCCGTAGCTTATCTTCTCTTCTACGTGCGTGTCTCCGACCTGCACCAGGAACCGCTGGTCAATTCCGCAAGTGGAGTGGGGTACGTACCTCAGCTCCGGCAAGCTGTGCGGTTTGAATCATGTGTTGAGTGTTAATCTTGTGTACAGACCCGCACCGGCACCTGTTCCGCCACAGCCCGTAATCAGCAGAACTCCTGCTCCACTACCTTCATTGAGCGACATACTGCGAGAGCTCGCTGAGGTAGAGCCAGCAAAACTGACCCCTCCTCCGAAGCACGGGAGGCGCGCCTGCGCGGACACCACCGCAGCCGCGGGCCCCGGCCGTCCGCTGCCGGAAGGGGGGATGAAGAGGAACGGGCTGGCCACTGTTGCCGGCGAAAGGGGACCGGCTGAGCAAACGACAAAGGAAAAGAAGCGAAGAACGGGTAATTTTTCTTTTTCTTTCTGTGTATTTCTCTGTCACTCCGTTTTGACCCGCCTGATCTCTCTCTCTCTCTGCGTGTGTGCAGGCGATGGTGGCCTTGCCACTGGCCAAGCATATGCCGTTGTATCACCTCCTTCCACCACCGCTTCGACGGCGGGCGAGTCGATCATCAGTAGCGTGCGAGACGCTGCTGGACAGTATCGCCAACGGATGCTACAACGTTGTGTGATAGCCAAGTCGTGCCTGGCTGAGGGCAGCAAAAGGGAGGTGGTGGTGGTCAACGTCATGGAGCCAGCCGAGGGCCGACACGTGCTCAAGCTCTTTAAATCGGCCAGCGAGGAGGGCGAGGTCTTAAGGTTGCTCGATGCCTACTACACCACGCAAGAGCGGGCCAGCCAGCTCGCCGACCGGTGGAACAGCCTCAAGATATCATCTGCCGAGCCCCCGATTCACTTCAACCCGGTGCTGCTCGTCATGCTCACCCAGCGCAACCCGCAGCTGATGGGCCTGATGGAACCCTACCTCGACGGGGCCTATGCGAAACACAACGACCACACTGGCAGGGTGTTCAAGGCTGCAGGTGATGCCAGTCCGCGAGACACGCCACAGGCGTTCAGCCACTTCACGTTCGTGGCGACGAAAGGCCGAATGCTCGTGTGCAACATGCAGGGTGTGGACAACGTGTTCACCAACCCAATGATCCACGCCGGCCCAGCCGAGCAGCTCTCGATGGTGGGAAACGGCCTGGTTGGCATGCGCGACTTCTTCGTCACCCATAGATGCAATCGCCTCTGTGCGATTTTCCTGAAGAGGCTTGACGAGCGTGCGTGATACCGACCTGAAGGAAACACCTCACCTTTTTAAAACAATTCTCACCTTTTTTTTTTTGAAACAATTCGGTGCATCTTGGGGATCGCACTGCGTACACTTGTCCTCGCGCAGGATCGCCCAGCTCTGTGCGTATCACCAACGGACACATAGAATGGTGTATCATTTCCTTTAATAGAACCTCGATCTCCTCCGCTTCAAGTCTCAACTACGGACCTCTTGTGTCCATATGCACACGAACTTGTCGCCATCGAGGTCGGAACCGGCCATCTTGCTTGACAGGGAGACTCGACCATGAGTGGAGAAGACCAGCACCTCCTTCAAAGGATTCAGCTCAGGGAGATCCACAGCAGTGAATTTCTGCACATCGGTCGGCTGAAAGCAGGGCTCCTTGAGGATAAGAATCGGGCCTGTGATGACCTTGTTGTCCACCCTCAAGAAAACCTCGTCAGGTTTGAGGACTCGTTGCCAGTCAGCAACTCCATAGACTCGGCATGAGTCTGGGATCGGAATATGAAGGGGTCGGAGGGTTGAGCGGTAGAAGCCGGTCAGGTAGGCTACAGAGGGATCGAAGCCCGCAACAAGGAGCTGGAGTGAGAGAGAGTCTCCTCTCTTCACAGCCATCCGGATCGCGTGCTGCTTATCTTGAAGCAGTAAGTCATGTTCCTCCAGGAATGATTGCAGCTGTTGCTGGAGATAGGCTTTTAGAGCACCATGCTGGCTGGTATTGCCCCACAAGATGTCTAGGATCTCTGTGTTGGTGGTGACGTTGGTGAGGGCCCACGAGAATCCCATAATCTCCAGCAACTGGTGCTCCGGTGCTTCTTGTTGGGAGGTGTCAAACTTGACCATAGACTGTGAGAACAGGATATCAGAGCCCTTCATTTGGTCATCAGGGGTCACCACGAGCATGCCCTTATTACCTCCATAGCGGATCTGGAACGCTGAGGGCAGCTCCGGCATCACGCGGAAGGATGTGCTCTTGGCGGCCAGGTGGCTGGTTGAGTCTTCATCCTCGTAGATAGCTGCTTTGGACAGCTCATCCTGGGAGCTCCCTCACCAACTCGATCGTTGTAGACTTTTCGTACTTGCTTTGCAAAAGACTTGCTGATTCTTCCACAGCCGTCGGTCATTATAACCTCGGGGACCCCAGACGCTTGCTCCGTAGTTGCCCCCTCTGCCAGGATGTCCGGTTCCACTGAACATTTCCGCGCTGCGCAGGTGGAAATTGAGGACGAGTTGCGGAGGGCCAGGCGTAGAGCATGCTTGATGGGGTTGCTTTGCAGCTTAGTGATGTCCAAGTCGCTCATGGCCCACTGAAGCACGTCTTCAGGCTGCTCTGACGTGTAGAGATACTTCTGCACGTGTATGCCTGCAGCGGTGGTAATGAAGAATCGGAACTTCTTGCCACCAACCATCAGTGGCTGCGCAGGCAGCTTCGGCTCTACGCCCCCCCTCTATACGAATAACCTGTCTTTCGCCGTCGATTTCCCGGCTAGCGAAAAGGTTGAAAAGGCGAGCGGCGGAGATGGAGCGCGTCTGGTCTTCTGTCAGGGGCTGATTGTTGCTGGACGCCCACTCGTTCTTCTCTGAAATCGAGGAAGAGGGAGTGATGAGCCGCACCACCAGGAAATTTTCGCCACCGAAGCGACGACACAGCCGGTTCCGCTCTTGGCGTGAGAGGGTCGAGTCCTTCTTGAATCGAACGAAAACCTGGGGGGCAGCATCGAGCGAAGGCCAGAATTCAACCACAGCACTGCGAACGTAGGTTACCTCCTCGGCGTCGTCCTTGATAAGACGTTGAGGAAAGTCCGTCTATACGACCAAAACAAGCAAATCCTCGGTTAGTAGAGTTCACCTGCAAAGGGGAAAACTCAATAGCGTTGTACGTGCCCCAGAGCTTTTCATGAGGGTTTCGTGTACACGAGGCAACAATTCGACCGGAAAGAGCTTCGAACTGGTAAGCTGCACCAGCACTTCGAACCGAGTGGCCCACGCCCCTTCTTAGTAGCATTTAGCGTACTTCATTACGCTGTCTTCCCATGAACTCCATTGCAGAGCCGAAGGTGAAGCAAAGCTCACGTTGCCGTGGCAGTAGTAAAGCCAAAGATGCTGTGCTGCCTTTCTAGCCTTCTTGTCGGTGCCAAGGGCATGGCAAAATAGGGGATCGTAAACCAGGCGTTCCAGAAGCGAGATGAAGCTAGCTGGACCAATCCCCTGTTCACCCTTCTGGCTGGCTAAATTTATTTTTTGAATCATTTTGGATGTTCGCATTGTTCGCAGTAGCAGTCGCAGTCGCAGTCCCTGGGACATTAAGAGGGTATCGATTTATCATTCGCATTCGTTTTCGCCTTTGTGTTCGTTTGCATTTGCATTCGTATTGTGATGGAATAGCAGCAAGGCGTGGGGGAACCCGTGTACCCGGGGGGGGGGAACCGCAGTCGGCGCAGCCCTTGTGCTTGATGCTGGCCAGCTCCTGCTGGTCTCGCTCGAGCGTATCGATCGCACTCGCCCTCGTATTCAAATTCGCACGCGCACTCGCACTCGCACTCGTATTCAAATTCGCACTCGCGTTTGGTTTTGGCGCACAAACAAAGGTCGTGAAATTATTTCGCCAGCCCGTTGGACAGACCAAGGGGTTGGGGGGACAGCCTTCCGTGGACTGCAGTGTCGTTTCCAGCGTCACCTGGAGTGGGCGATCAACTCTGCAGGAAGATGAGGGCTCGCGCAGTGCCTATAACACTCCACACTGAATCTACAATAGGTACGATAGGCCAGTTGGAGGGTAACAAGGCCATGTGCACTACAGCCCCCGCTCCTTACGTGATGGAGGACCAAAGCTGATCACTGTGCACGTGAGAATGTCCAGCACGGGGGCGAACCTGACGAACAACTGGACATTTTTTATTGATTGGCCAGGCGTGTGTTGGGTGACGCCTCTTTTTTGGTGGCGTGGCTGACAACTGCAATTAGTTTTGATTCCAGGACACGTGTGCCCCTGAGCGGGACGCCACACCTTGCCCTTTTCCTCGAGTACCCACATGCCATGGAGATAGACGCCAGTCCCACTCGTAAGCGAGGTCGTGACCTTCCCCCTTCGCCCAGGTACGGACCACGACCCCTCCCAGTGTCTTTCTCCGCTAACAGGAACATTTTGAGTGGTGCAGCGACTTGGAAGTGGATAAACTCCTCTACAGGAGAGGAATCCAAGAGTTCAAGCTGGACGAAGACTCAGAGATCTACCTGAGCTCTCGCAATGTAGCCATTGAGATCGTGCGGAAGGCGCTCCTACTCGGCATCCTTCCTGCGCTCCCCTCGGGGACGTTCGAGTCCATCAACCTCCTGTTTCTACAACCGCCTTCAACACTCCTGCTCCGTCAAACACGGGACCGGCTGGAACAGTTTGTGAATGAGCGCAACACTGCCGGGACGGTAGGTGGGAAAAAGGTGGCTGTTTTCCACCTTTCACAAGACGGGAAAAACCACCAAAAGCCAGCACATTTGGGTCACCTTTTTCCACCCCTTAGTAGGTCGAACGGTTGTATTGAAAAAGGTGGACACTTCCATCTTCGCCTGTCCACCTCCTGTCCACCCTCGTGCTGGTCGTTGTGCTGGTGGCGCTAGCTAGTCGTCGT
>CDFN01059725.1:6239-26688 GCA_000826445.1 Acanthamoeba quina | reverse complement strand
GCTGGTTGGTCCAGCAGACCGTGTACGCCTCGGCCGAGTACCCGCCGTGGAGACAGAGTACGATGAGGGCAAGGACGCAGGCGAGCAGAATGAAAGTGCGCGGCATCGTATGCCTGGATTCTCTGGGTGTGTGACGGTGGGTTGTCGTGTCGGGGTGTCGAAAGGCAGGAAGGAGGATACTTCCTCTGCAATTCTGCCCGGCCTTTATTCTTCACCGGAGTTGCCCCCATTGGCTGCCCCCACTGCGCCCCCCCCCACTCTGGTATTTCGCTTATCCAAGAAACACATGTTCAACGCTCGGTCAAAGACCCCCCTTCTGCCGTGCTCCCAATCAGAGAATTTCTCAGCATGGTCATCCTATGACGAAGGTACCTTGAGGCACCGCCCGCTGGTGCCATCTACACCTCTGCCACACCCAGTGGCAATGCAGTGCTTGTGGGAGTAGTGACAGGAGAGCCATGAAAGTCCCACAACTAATACTGCCATTTAAATGGCAGCCGGTCCTTGGCCTGCCACTTTTCCAGAGGGCCTGGTCGAGTAGGTTGTCGGCGCGGGATTCGAACTCTGGCCGATTGCCTATGAATGGCTCCAATCCTGCTACATTTGTTCAATCAATGGATTCGCTTTCACAGTCACATTTTCTAGACCAAACCGTAGACCATTTCGGATGCGGGAGCAACGGGTTCAGCCATTTCTGGCAGTAGTAGCCAGCCAGCCCAGAGTCGGTGGCCAGCCGGCTGGCTAAGAATCCGGGCTATTGGAAAGCATTACCCGCCACCACATTATTGCCTCCGTGGGGGGGGGAGGGGTTGGCAATGGCCTGGCAATGTGTTGCAGCCGTGCAAAGGGACGCCAGCCATGCGCTCATGTGTTGCGAGGCCCACCGGTCCAGATAAGGACGTGCAAGCAGTAGTTGATTGCGCGCTCCCACGGGAAGGCATACCCCACCAAAGATGGCGCCAGCATGGCGGAAAAACAGTCGTCCATGTGGACACACCACCCAATACGTGCAGCCTCGCCACAGCGGCTCCAAGCCGGTGCCGAGTGGCTAGCGGTCCACTCAAATGGCACACATAATTCTTGAAGCAAGCTGCCAGCCGACCTCCACATCTCTAGCAGCCCTGATGCATGACCAATTGGGAGGCAACCGCCAACATGGCAGACGACAATGGCGTGGGCGGGGGCGTAATGTCCAGTAATATCTGTCGACATATCGGAGTTTATCTGATCAGACAAACTCCGGCCTCTGGCGACCAGGCCTAGGGGTTTGCCCGTGCAATGGCTAGAGCGCGGCTTTGCTGGCACTGCAGTCCAGGTACACTGCATGCCACAAACAGGTCCTATCGCCAGTGCGTGCCAGAGCACACAATCGAGGTTGGTTGTATTCGCTCTCTCCCCTTGGCGCTGGCGGAACGGTGAACGGAGAACGGTGATCACCATCTCAATCACACCACCCTTATCGTGCTCCTCTGCACAATTCAGTTGTTGCCCACCCCGGAAAACACCGGGGTGAGGTCAGCCAAGTGCGCCCAAGCGAATGTGAAGGAGTGGCAGCCTCGGCGCCAGCAGAGTGCGCGGTCCGAGCCCACTCACGGTTCTACCCGATCCTCCAACCTGGCCAAGCAGCCCATGCCGTCGTTGTGGTCGTCCTCCTCTGCGCGATCTGCTCGCTCCGCACGACCACATGCATGTGTGCAGCCGGTCAGTCACAGTCCACTTGGGAATCTTGACAGTGTTTTTATTCAGGTGATATCTACCGCACTTGCATCATGCTTAATGCTGTAGCCGGCCCAATTGGAATGGTTTTCTGAATCGCGAATAAATTGCGCACAAACTGTACTTGGAAAAAAAAAAAAATGCGAAGTGCGAACCCGAATGCGACCGATTGTGATTTTTGGGCATATCGTTCAGAAACAAATTTGATCCCCATCAACACAGGAAGGTAGCAAAGGCGGCCTCCACCTCCTCCAGCGTCATTCCCTCCCCTTGTTCTTCTTCTTCTTCGGTCGTCATAGATCGACTTGGCCGCGGCTATTCTCCCAAATCTGCGGTTAGCCGATAAGCCGCGAGCCATCGGCACAGCATGAATCATGCTCATCCACTAACCTCTCGCCGCTCCGGGAGGTAGGGCAGCAGCGGCAGCGGCTCATTTCTGTATTTGAATTCACGTTAGATTAGCTAGGCGCTCCTCAGCGTAGTTGTACCCACCAACGCGCGGTGTGAGGGAGGGAGGGAGGGAGGTAGGTAGGTATAATGCAGTACAGCGGATCAACGACGGGCGGCAACGGCAGCACATGTCGAAGGTAACCACGAGATGCAACGAAGGACGTGTACGTGCTCCAGCCGAGGCCCACGACGTTGATGAATAGCACGCGGTAGGGCAGCGGCACATAGAGGAAGTTGACCATCTGAGCAGGCGGCCAGACGATTGCTCCAGCAATGATGACCCGTAAGAAGTCCTTCTTCATCGTCCGCCGTATGGAATTCATACTCTCTCCTGCACATTCATCACCCTCACATTGTCCTTCACCTGCGTACTGCGGGCCAACACAACGTGCAAGCCGGGCTGCATACCCGCGATGAGGCCGCGTGAGATGAAGAGACCGCTGGCGAAGACGGGAGCCACGATCGCCTGGTCGAGCACCACACGCTGTGCCGCACGCCGCAGTTTGGCCACTGCAGAGGATGCTCCCCGCATGAGGACGAGACGCTCCAGGACCTGCCCCACACCACACCATTTACTCGAGTTCTCTCAACTCACACTGGCTCTTCCTTTCAGAACGACTATTATTGTCAGAGAGGAAGTACTTGATACCACACGTGGCAGAAGGGCGCCACGAAGAAGACGCCTGACACCCATCCACACTGTTTGTTGGGCGTTCCACCAACCAATGGTCTTGCTTGGGCTGATACCTACATCTGTACAGGCAGATCTGCCGGGCGAAGAGTGAGGCGTGGCACCACCATCCTGCGCGAGTGAGCAACCAGTAAGTGTGTGGTTTGGCTTGGTCTGTGGTCTGTGGTCGGATCGAATGAACGAAGCGGTGGGAAGCCAGCGAGGAACAGTCAAGATACTCGACCACGCGCAAGGGATTCAGTCGACTGCGAGAATTCGGGACACATATCCATGGATAAATAAAATAAAATAAAATATAACAAAATAGAACGAGCAAAACCGTTTTTCCACATATTGGGTACAAGCTCATTCAGCTCGTCCTCGTCGATCTCCTCGTTCTTGGTCCTTCGTTGCCCTTTCCGCCGTCGGCGAAGGCTGGCTGAAGTGTTGTTGAGGTTGATGTTGCTGTTTTGGTTGTTGCCGACGGAGCAATCGGCGTGGCTAGCGTGACCGGCGCTGGGGGTGGTCAAGTCAGTAGCGATGGCGCGACAACCGCAGCGACATATATCAGCATGGTAGTTGTTGTAGATAAAGAGTCCGATGCACTTTTACCAAAAACACAACCCACCGACGTGCGTCATCCGGTTGAGATGCATTAAGCAAAAGCACCTAGGTCCCTGGGCGAGCGACGACACCACGACCAACCTCGCGGTTTACCGATCGTACCCTTCATGCTGTTGCTGCTTCACTTGGTGTCATCCTCCTCCTGGTTGCATAGGTCGTACTCTGACTCGTCTCCATGATTCACAACATCTTATTATCAACTAAGAGAAGAACTTTACACTCTCTCTGTGTGTTAGGGCAGGACGACAGAGTTGGCCGAAAAGAGGGGTGCCTATGGAAGGTGGAGGCGATCGTGTTCTACCTCTTCATCCGTAGCGTGCTTCGGTATGGCCCCAACTACCGATACCACAACTTTTCCCACATAATGCTCTCACCTATGAATCCGGTACATGCTTGTTAGCATTTTGCGCGTGTCGTCTGCGGTCACAGGTGAACGGCGCATTAGCCTAACTTGATCATCGTTGTGCATTGCCACAGGACGAGATCTGAGCCGACTGTCCAGGCAGGACTACATTCACAGCGTCATCTACTACGACTCCTGGTACTCCAAGGGCTGATGTGGAAGCTCTGCCTACCCCATCCCACGATCACAACTTGCCGTCGGCGCGCTCGATCAGTCGCACGAGGGTGGAGGCTTTCACCGCCTGGTGGAGCCGCTGGGCAAAGGCAGACGAGCACACGACGCCGCCTAGCGGGATCATTGCCGTAGTCTTGCCGCCCTCGCCGTCGGTGGTGGTGGGTCACAAGGGGAAGCGGAGGCATGGGGAAGAGGGCAAGCGGCAAGGGTATGGGCGCTGGTGAGAGCGAGGAGAAGTGGCCTTGCTATGAGCACTGGCCTTGTATCAGTGGAAATTTCTTTCTAAGCAATTTGTTTGTTCTCCTCATTAGTCTCCTCGGGGGTGGGGGCGAGAGCGCAAGGGAAGCAAGAGGTGCACGGGGAAGAAGGCCTTGCCTTTGGCGGCTGGCCTCACGGCATTGGCCCGATTAGTTGTTTCCAGAGGGGGACAGAAGAGCAGGGGAGGGCCGGGGAGCAAGGGGAGGAGGGCCTCGCCTCTGGCCACACGCTAGTGGCTTTTGCGAGTGTGCCTAACCAGGCCAAGCGAGATGCCCGTTCCCACTCACATGTAGTCAGGCCCACCTGCACCCTTGAGTCCGTGATGGCAAGTGTGAGGAGCTATCTCAAACACCCCTGCAGACCCTACCAAAGATGGTGCCGATACGGCTCCAGACCACCAACCCCCCAAGGACCGCACCAAGGACGCTCTCTTCACCAGTAGCTCGCTGCCCACCACCGCGCGCGCCATATCACTTTGTGGTCTCTCTTGATTGAGGAGAAGGGCCGCAGTAGGTCCGTATGCTGCCCAGAGCCATTCCCACCTCCTGTGCTTTGGCAGTCCTCGAATTGCTGCAAACGGAGCACTATGAGAATCCATCCGGTGGACTCTTGTCCCTCCTCCAGTGTTGGCGAGGGGGTAGTCCTGAAGAAGTGCCCCTACCTTGCGCCTTTGGCCAATGCCCTTGTTCCTCTTTGCGCCAAGCAACTCGCCTCATGGCCCATCTGTCGGAGGTGCTCCTGAGTGCAGGGGATCAGGAGCAAGAGTGGAAGAGAGAGAAGAGAGAGAGAGAGATAGCATGAGTGATCAGGTGAGGCTGAGTGGCTAGTGGCGTCCTGGCAGGGGCACTTCTTGCTGCAGCTGCAGGAGCAACAAAGGCCACGCATAGCAGTGACTCATCCATGAAGACAACTGACCCGCAAACTCCAGGCACATGCCAGAAGGTGCTCAGAAGGTGGGATAGCCAACAAACCTCAGAGGAAATGTGGCAATCTGGGGGTGAGGTCTCATGTGCAAGTGTGTTGTACAGGATCAACATGCTCAAGATGCTGCAAGCAGAGAACAGAGCACAGGTGGCTGTGTGCTCGCAAGAGCAAGGGCAAGGCCTCTTGGACGAAGCCAAGGGCAAGTGGTTGGCGGTTTATTGCTATTTCTTCGCTTTTCTTTTCCTTTTCGCTCTACCTGGCTGCCGAGGGCAAGGGCGCACAGGTGCAAGGGGAGGTGCTGACAACAGAGCCTTCCTAAGAGAGTCAGTCACTTGGAGGGGGGGGGGCACTTCTCATCAAGTTACCACCCCACTGAGTGAGGCTTGCTTTGTTGCGCACTCTTGCTAGAGGCGCGTGGAGTTCCAGCGAAGCAGCAAGCCCAGGGAGGGGCAGGGGAGCAAGCAGCAGTACCACATATCCCTCCCCTCCTCCCTGCCCCCTTCCCACCATCCCCACCTCTCCGTGACGACACGCTTTGATGGTTGGTTTGAGGGCACCTTTGGGGGGGGGGAGGGGGTTACAACGGGCAGCGCCATCAGGTGGACCCTGGGCGCAAGCAGAGCCGCGCACTAGCAGGCAAGGCCATGCGAGGGAGCCGGAACGAGTGGGCCAGGCAAGGTGCACGCCCACTGCGCGCCGCTCTGCTTCCCCGCCTCCACGTGACGCTCCTCTTCCTGGTCCTTTTCTTTTCTTCTTATTTTCACCGCCCTCTATTTGTCGACAATTCTGCCCTCCTAGGTTCAGAAGGCTCACGCTCGGGGATGTTCCCTTGTGAAGTCGCCCGGGCGTGACTTGCCATTGTCGGTGCCTCCTCCATGGAGGGGGGCAGTCCCCTGCGGACCTCTTCAAACCCTCTCAGCCAGTACCCCGTCCCACCTGACCACAGCCCACATTTTCAAAAAACACACGATTCCACCAAGAAACCAGAAAGTGGCTTGGGGCAAGGAACCACGTCAGCATTGCGGATCGATTGTTTGGGACAATAAGGCCGCGTGCTTCCACGCCATTTTTGCCGGGACGCGCTGAATCACGCGTCTGCCGCCAGGGACTCCCCGCGCCTACTCAACCCCCACCCGGAGCCTCACAATTACAGAATATTCCATCCCGTCTACACCAGATAGTGAGTCTGGCCATCTCTGCAGCTTGGGTTCAGCCCCAAGAGCAGGGATAATGTCCCAGCCGTCCCTGCCTTGGTGTCCAGCGCATGAACTTGTTTGTGTGGGCGAATGCGCTCTAGTCATCAGCAGCGTGTCCATCAGGGAGCCAGGCGTGGGAGCAACCGCATATCAGCAGAGAGGAAGCGCTTGGTGTCATGTCCTCGCTCTTCCGGTTGATGCCGCGTGCCAGTCCTGACTACTGCCAGATCGTGCTCCCTCTGCTCGACGCCGCCTCTCCCCTCTCGCTTTGTCAGGGCTTCTTTGGAACCAACGCAAAGGTTGCGTGTGCCACCGGCGCTCTCTCGTGCGCCGACCACCTCGTCCACCGGGAAGGGCCGAGCCTCGGTCAAAGAAAAGAAGAGGGCTTGCCCCGGGGGGGGGAGATGATTGGGTTGTAGTAAATTTAATTTAAAAACAAAAGTCCGGCCCTACCGGAAAAGAAGTGTGTGTATTTTCTTGCGCGAGAGAAAATTTGAGGAACAAACCGCCAAGTCGAGCAATTTGTTGCCTCCCCCCAAACCGATGAAGAAGGCGAAGAACTCCGTGCGGACAACCGCCAGACATAGGCCCTCGGCTTGGGCAGTCTTCTTCTGCTCCGTTCTCTATGCGCTCTACTTTATTCCAGACCCCAGGCACTCGGTTCTCGTGTTCTTTGCGCGCGTCTTCATCATTCCTGCCTTGGCCCTCCCCGTCGTGTTGAGGGCAGTTGCGTGGGTGGCGGATACCTATCAGCACTCGACCATTCTCCTGCTCAACCTACTGTTCGCCTTCCATTGTTTCCTGCCCTCACTTCTGCACCGCTGGAGCACGAACGATGAGACGAAACTGGTCTATGGAATTGGGCCAGCACTACGCGCCGTGTACTACGTCGCTGCATACCCATGGCTGAAGCAGCGGCTCCTGGCGGCCGTCACAGGGGTGCTAGAAGAGGTCGGCACGGATGCCTCCGCAGCCCACTGGCGGAAGGAAGTCATCGAGACGGTCGTTAGTGTGACGAAAAGCGCAAGAGCCTTGCTGAAGCACGACGTCCTTCTGCCCTTGGCTTTTTACTGCCTCTTCGAGGATAAGGCTGTCCCCTTCCTCCAATATCTGTCAGACGATGCTGTAACGAGACTGCTGGGCTTCCTGGCCTTGAAGAGATTTTGGTAAAAGCATATAATATATATAAAAATACTGTCCCCACCGAGTTAGGTTAATAAACGCGGGGCTCTCCAACCAGCGGCGAGTCAGCGTGTGGGTGAGCATCCTGCGGGTGAAGCTTTCGAAAAAGTCCGCGCTGGCCTCTTCTTTTGCAGATCAGTCACTCTTTGGAAAAAGAGGAAGGGATGGCACAGGAAGGAGGTCAGTGCAGTGGCGTGATGACGCTGATGGATTGCTCTTCCTCCACACACAGCCGCGGGCGTGGGTGGCGTGGTGGTGGCAGGAGCAGCTGGATCATTGAAGGTCAATTCATGAGGTCTCACAGGGGTGGTGCAGGGACACATTCAATGGTGGATGTGATCCCAAACCCGAACGCGATTGCAAGCATTCAGGTTCAGGATTAAATTATCAGGTTTTATCCGACTATTTTCTTTATTGAGAACAGTGCAGTTTCGTGCTGTCTCTTCAAGACTAGGCGCAGGTTTGATCCTCGTTGACTATTAGTCAAAAAGCGAGGTAGCCAGTTTGTTAAGTATGACAGGCTAATACCCGCAAGCTGGCCAGGTCCGTGGGCAACATCGCCCACTTTGCTGGCGGCACAACTAGTGAAGCAAGCGGTTCGGAGAGCGCAGTGGGTTAGCATATCACTGCTGACCTTCTCAAGGGAGCAGCGTACGACACTGCGGATATCACGACCGCCGAGCCCAGAGTAGGCTTTGGATAATCAACAGTTATAGCACTGGATGACGATCCCTCGCAGACTCATAACAATCTCAAAGATCTTCGAAAACAGCCCTTTGACTTTATATTTTCGTCCTCATACACTCTTTGTTTCCCAACCAAAGTGCGTTCTGTTCCTCCTGAGTAGTGTCTCCAAGTGCTTCGCCATGTTATTTTCTTTGTTGTCAACTGAGCGCTCCACCTGGCGGTCAAAGAACATGCGCTTGGTGCTTGGTCGTCCCTGAAGTGGAGCCAACGGCGTCCGCCCTAATGACAAGTGCTTAGCCGCCATACTACTAATAGACGTCAAATTGTCTATCTGCAAATTTGTGGAAGAGTGATCCATTGGCAGTTGAACCCGAATGCGACGGCAAGCGGTGTTGAAGCATTTGGGTCTGGATTCCATTTGGATTGATGGATTCCCGCCCACCGCACACTTGGCCAAAGTTTATCTGAGCAGAAACTCCGTTGTGTTGTGCATGTATTTTCGTCCACATGAACTGCAAGTGGCAGATTTGAAGGGGAGGTGAGATTGGAAAAGGGGAGGGTGAGTGTCCAGGGTGTTGTCCAGGATTTGCTGTGTACGAGGATCTGAAAAACAAGCTGTATTGCTGGCTGGTTCGGCTTAGCCGCACTCCTTTGTGGCTCTCAGTGCCAACTGACCACACTGATGGTGACCAGGCGTGTGCGACTGGTTTGCAATTCTAAGAAGTCCCACTGGCGCACAGGTGGGTAAAAAGGACCTCCACAGTGGGGGCAGTCCCAACCTGTGCTTCCATTGGTGGTGAAAGACCTTTATGGGCCTACTTCTCTGATCTTGAGGCTCTATGAGACCATTGATCCACCTACCGCCTTTGGCGCACACTGACCAATTGGTGATGCTTCCTTTGCTTCTTGGAAGCAAAGTCAGAGCGCTGGGCTATGGCGTTGTGCTTTGCAGCAGAACGGATCAGCCACGAGGGCAGCCTGGGGAGGTGAGTAGGTCTCCTGAGGTCTTCTCCCTCTCCTTCTCAGAAGGCACAGTGTCTTAAGGTTGGGCAACAGCCGTTTGGCGGTTGAGATCACTGCCAAAATCAGCTCCATCACGTGTGTGGGACCCAGCCCTGAGGCTATTGTCGCCTGGTGCACCTCGATCAGCGGGCCATCTCTTGCCAAGGCAGCGGCTGTGCTGGTGGCTTCCAATTAATTGTCCTCCTCTGGTGCTCCACACCACTGAGAGCGGCTACCAGGTACAGGTGGGCGACATCCACCTGACAATGTGCAACGCTTGCACAGAGATTCAGAGCAGTCATCCACCCTCTCAGGTGCCGCCACACACAGGCACTCATGATCGTCAGGGAGGCCGTTGAACGGCAACCATGGCGACAACAGCACCCCAGAGCCAGCACACGCCATGCGCAATGCCGAACCACCACAAGGACTTGGCCACCCTCGAGTTCTGTCTCAACTGTGCAAGAGATGGCACCAGGAAACTGCATTGGGCTCTCGAGATTGCTGCAGTAGTGTGTACAGAGAGATTATGTATCACTTCTCCTCTTTCTGCCTCGCCTTGGCTCTGCTTGTGGAACCAAACCTGGACATTGGTGAGGAACCAAGCCCAACTCAGTGAGCCGGCCTGATGCGTGACCACAGCAGGCAGTGGCCCCTGTTTAGATAGGAATGTGGAGGAGGAAGGAAGATGCGGGTATGCTATGTTGTTCTCCAAGTAGTAGAGTGTTTCATGGTTTGGGTGTGCAAGTTGTTTTCCCTATGTGGCACAAGTCTATGTATCTTCTTCCTCAACAACAAGGGCAGCCAGAGCCAGGCTGGCTTTGGGTGTGTGCTTGCTGTGACTGCTTGTCAGACCAAGGGAGCTGTTTTGCTGGTGGGATGGCGCCAGGCAACACTGAGAGGTACACCCCCTCCTCCCTGTCCCCCGCCCACCATCACCACCACCGTGGGCCATGGTCACCTGCACACATATTGCTTCCCCTCCTCCCGGCCCCCCTCCCACCATCACCACCACCTTCCGACATGGAGCACCTACACACATCACTTCCCCTCCTCCCTGCCCCCCTCCCACCATCCCCACCGCCTTCCACCTTGGTCACCTGCACATGTTGCTTCCCCTCCTCCCTGCCCCCCCGGCCTCCCACCATCACCACCACCTTCTGCCACCATGGTGGCAATAGGTTGAAAAAGGGGGAGATGGGGGACATGTAACAATATGTGGTGGAGGCGATTGAAGGTGGGGCTGTTTTCATGATTCATGGCAGGCTTTTTGGTATAAAGACACACCAGCGCCAATCTGTCCACACAGAAAAATGGCATGGGGCTTGTGTTCCAAGGTAGTGTTCCTGTTGTTGCAGTCTCAACACTGAACATGCCAGAATTGTGGGCATCATGAATGTGATGGCTCTCAAGTACATCAGATGGACTCGCTGAAGAGGAGAGAACCAAGGGCAGGTTCTCTCTGTGAGGGTAGCGTGGCCCAACTGAGACTACAATGTCGCACACGCATTCATCTACTTTTGGGCAAAGTCACCACACCGTGGTGCTACTCGTTGGGGCGGTGGCCCTTGCCAATTTCAAAATGTTGGATACCTTTGTCTCCCATTATTGCACTTGCCCAACAGTATCAGAACCTCAGGCGAACTAGAACTAGAAAGATCCGAAGGCTCCCCCCTCTTTCACGCCCTCAACAGCGGCTTTTTGGTCTAAATTGCAGGACACCTTTCGCTTAGCCGCAGTAAGGGGCCAACGAGGGCAGCGCTGACCCGAAGCAGGACGACCAACAGGTCCTACTTCATGTTGCCTCGGTGGGTGCACACACATGGACGCCAGATCAGACAGGAGGATGATGATTCGTGGTTGACAAGAATATTGCGCACACGTGTGGGTTTGTCACAGGGAAGAGCAATCCACTTTCCCGTGTCGTCCAGGGGCTTGGGCTGTCATGATGACCACCCTAGTAAGTCTTTAAGGGTGCAGAGCACCAGGACAACCAATGAAAGGGCTCCCCGCCAGTCAGTCCGTCCGTTGGACCCCGGGCTGCTTTTTCTTCTGCAGATCCCCGACAAACAATGCACCACACGAGGTTCAAATTCTTCGTTCTCCTCCATGTCCTGCTTTTCGGCCTGTTCATTCCGCCCAATGTAGCCCAGTGGACCACCACCTCGCTCTCCCTGGCACGCGACGAGTTGGCCGCCACATCAGTAAGCGGCCTGGCCCTCTTCGCTGGAGGCTACAATCACAGCGGAATGGGCATCTCGGCGGTGGACATCTACAACGCATCAACCAACATGTGGACCACGGCCTCGCTTTCCCAGATCCGGGCCGAGTTGGCCGCCACTTCGGTCGGTAATCTGGCCATCTTTGGCGGTGGCACCTTCAACAGTTCCTTCGTGTCGTCGGCGGTGGTGGACATCTACAACGGGTCATCAAATAGCTGGACCACGGCCTCGCTCTCCCAGGCCCGCTACGCATTGGCGGCCACCTCGGTGGGTAGCCTGGCTTTCTTTGGCGGGGGCGACCGTGGCAGCGCAGTGCTCTCCGTTGTGGTGGACATCTACAATGCGTCGGCCAACAGCTGGACCACTGCCTCGCTTTCCCAGGGCCGTCGGTACTTGGCGGCCACCTCCGTTGGGAGCCTTGCTCTCTTTGCTGGGGGCGACTATGGGGGGGTCTACTCCTCCGTGGTGGACATCTACAACGCGTCGGCCAACAGCTGGACCACAGCCTCGCTCTCCGAGGGCCGCATGCGCTTGGCGGCCACGTCTATCGGCAACCTGGCCCTCTTTGCTGGAGGGTACACTGGTGGTACCGGGCTCTACTCGTCCGTGGTGGACATCTACAACGCTTCGTCCGACACCTGGACAACATCGGCGCTCTCCCAGGCCCGCCTAGGAGTGCAAGCCACCTCAGTAGGTAACCTGGCCTTGTTTGCCGGAGGCTTCAGCGGGGCGTACTCCTCCGTGGTGGACATCTACAATGCATCGTCCAACAGCTGGACTACATCGACGCTCTCCCAGGCCCGTGTGTACCTGGCAACAACCTCTGTCGATAGTCTGACCCTCGTTGCTGGCGGTTTGTCGGGCGCAGGCCTCTCTGCGGTGGTGGACGTTCTGCACCATTCGCCATCTCCCTCGCCGTCCGAAACGCCTACACCGACTCCTCCGCCATTGCCGTCGTCCTCGCCGTCTGGTTCGGTCACTCCGTCGGTGGCTCCAATTCCTTCAGCTCTAGTGGTGCCCCGGTTTAACTCCACCGTTCCGGCCCTTGCAATCAGCGGTCAATCAGGTGTGCTCCGCCCCCTCCGCTTCCCGTTACTCGGCTGAATGACCTCAGGACTGACCAGCAGCGGCTGTTGGTCAGGAGAAGAAGCGAGGCAGAAGGTCGACCTCAAACTAGTGAGTCTGGAAGAGATCTCCTCTGTCGATAACACCGTCCTGCAGGCAATCGACCTCCAGACTGGTATGCGCTTCCCAAGGGCGGGAAGAGCAGATAGAGCTCCCAGCCCAAACCAAACCAAATCTCTTGGACCAGTGGGGTGGGAGGTGGAGCAGGGGAACGGATCGACAACGGGTGGCGGGAGCTGCGCGTACATTTTCACCAGCCATCTCGCCACGGTGACTGGTGGAGCCAACAACGCAACTCTCCGTTACCTTTTCAACACCTTTGGTTCGGGCCAACTCATCACCACTGGTACGTGCACACCGGCGCGCCAGGCAATCACGTCCGGACTTGCTCGAGCAAGCACTATCTAAGCCGAATACATACACATCATAGAGAGCAACTATTCCTTCCCCGTGACGCCAGCGCTGCTCAAGTTTTCGCTCAACGTGACCTCCTGGAACTGGAACTCTGGGTATGCTCTTGTCGTGTGCTCTCTCTCATCACCCCGGCACCTTATGGTTGACGGCGGTTGGCATCTCTAGGTCAGGCAAGTTGCGGCTGACCCTCAGGATTGATCCCCTGTACGAGAATTTCACCCAGTGGGACGACACCCCTCAGGCTGGCATGACCACATTCCTCTTCTCGAGCGCCAAGGCCCAACACCCCAGCACCGTCGTCCGCCTGCTCAACTTTGGCGAGGCTTCTGGAGGAGGTGGAGAACGTCTGGCTCGTATCGGGATGGAGCCATTGGCGGTGGTCAGCAACTCATCACTGTCCTTTACGTTTGCTCACTTTGATGGCTCTCTCTTGTTCGACCCTGGTGCGTGCCCTTTGGTGTGGTGGTCGGGTCTGGATGTCGAGCATACACCACTGACTGGGAATTCGGCGGGGCTTCGCAGATTTCGGACTGCTAGTGGGCATCGAGAGAGACGACGGCGGAGGAAGCAGTGCCAACCTGGGCCTCATCCTTGGAGCAGCCATCGCAATTCCGCTTGCTCTCGGGCTTATCGTGGTGATCATCGCCCTGGTGTCAGGGTGGCTTGTGCTCCAACGCAGAGCCGCGCTAGCCAACAGCAGAGGAGCAGTCAGCCTGGACTACCCCAGCACCAGCGATGACCAGCTCTAACCACGCCACCTTGTTTCTGCTTTACTGAAAACTGTATTGAAGATCTAACTTACACCATCAGTGCGACCGTGCATGGCCGTGCCAGAGATGGTTTATTTCCAGTGGCTCGCACGACGTTGCATGAGAGTTGTGAAGTAGACTGCACATGTTGTGGTAGGTTTGGCCGTGCTTCAAATGTCACGAAACAGTCTCGCCGACGGAGGTGAAATCACCAAAAGATATGCGCACGCATTCGCGGCCTTGTTCCTACTACTGCTGGGCTCGGCATTAGCCACGGGTTGCCAGCCGGCTAAAGGCCGCGGCAAGGTGACCGGGAAGTTTGGAAAACCTCGCTCTGGCATTGTAGGTGATCTCGCATCTGCGCAGTGCCCTTGGGAGCTGTAGGAGCTGGTTCACAACCATGTCCCCAGACGACGTAGATGTAGCAGCAGTAGAGCAGTACAAACAAGGAGGAACGCTGTCAAGTGGGCTGAAGGGAGGGCTGGAGGCGGGTAATGTTGTCAACCTCAATGGGAAAGCGACCGAGAAGTAGAAGGGTGTCTCTCTCAGCACCCACGTGTCTCGCCGAGGAAGCGATGGGCGTTCTGCCATACTGTGGAGATCTGCCCTGGTGTCCTGGAAGAGACCAGCCTGCTGCAGTGCGATGGTGGCCCTCGACAGGGCACGCCTCCTTTGCCACGGCTCCGCCGTTGGCAACGGCAAACACCAGTAGCCAATTAGGAGCAAACGCATTCCGTGTCCCTTACAGTACCCACACCCCCCTCTCACCTCCAGTAACGCTCTCCTATGTTTGAGTTCCTGTGCCACCTCATCATGCACGATTCGCATTCGCCTGTCCTTCCTCTACCGGCACGACGCAAGTGCTCGAGAAGCAATGGGTGGGGTGACCAAGTTTACCGCCTTACAAGCACTTCACGTGAGCAACTGTTGGTGAGTTCCGCAATTCGTTGTTGTACAATTGAGTACTTACGCCGGTCAGTCTGTGCCCAACAGCGGTGCCTTCGTATATCGGTGGTGGAGCACCCCAGGCGTTCGCTCTCTCCGCCGCAGGTGACGAGAGAGCGCAAGGGAAGCGCAAGAGGAAGAAGGTCTTGCTTCTGGCTGCCAGCTCCCACTGGTTGATTTTAATATTATAGTATACTGCTTCCTTTTATTGTCTTTGTTGGTCCTAACGCTGGGCAAAGGCTGCGCCGAAGCCTGCTAACCGGCTAGACCAAAAAGGAGGTCTAGTCAAGCGTGGAGAAACCAGAGAACAACAATGTGAGGGCCACTGGCCAGCACTGCCACAGTAGCGGGCGAGAGAGGGCTTCTCTCGGTAGCGGGCTGCGCTATGCGTTGGTGTATCGGACAAATTGTCGAGTTGCTTCACTGCATCAAGTCTCTGGGTGACGGGCTGGGAGTTGCAGAGCCAACACACAGTAGGCTACAGTGAACAAGCGCTTCAACAACACATACAGGAGGTGCTGGCCGGGCTTCCGCTGGAAGTACGGACGCCCAATGTTGGCAGCACCCAAGGAGTCTGTGTCGTTTCATGGACGCACACGTGGCCTCCACGCCCGCATGCACAGGTAAAGGTATGGCCGTGCTTCCCGTTGCCGCGGTGTGTTGTTCTCGGCTTCCTAGCGAGTATATTGTGACTACTTCATGTTCCCGATAGTGACGAAGAGGCCAGTTTGGGCCGCCGGATGCCCTTCTTCTGACGCGCCCTCTTGTTCTTGAACCACACGGTCACACGCTTGGGGCTCATGTCGAGCACTTCGGACAGCCGGAGCTTGGTGGCGCTTGTCGGGATGGGCTCCACGGCGAAGACCTGCTCGAGCAGCACCACCTGCTCAGGCGAGGCGTGCCTGCGCTTGTAGGGCACCTCCGTCATGCCGGCCACCACCCCCTGCTTCGAGGAGCCCCTGCTGCTGCTGCTGCTGCTGCTGCTGCTGCTGCTGCTGCGGTTCCTCTCGGCGTTGTCGTCGCCGCTGCTGCCGCTGCTCGAGCTGGAGAACGGCCGTCCGTGACAATTGTCGTCGTCGTCGCTCCTGGATTGCCTCTGACCGCCGTCGTAGGGCGAGTAGTCGCTGTCTCTGTCGCTCCTGCGGCGCTTGATGCGGTTGTCAGGCTCGTCGTCGTTGTGCGGCTCCCGCTTCTCGCGCTTGGCGTGGCCGTTGCGCGCCTGGTTGCGTGAGTCCTCCTCCTGTACATGTCGCTCTGCGAGCGAGAGGATTGACTCGAGGACCGACATCGGGGCGCCGACACCGCCACCGGCTACGGGCTGGTGGCTCGGCGGCCATGGGTCCATACCAGACCTCGCCGGCGTGATCGGCGATTGAGCCGGCGAGGTGCTCTGCGGCACCGCTCCGGTGCTCTGAGTTGAAGTAGGTTGTGGTGGCTGCTGCTGCTGCTGCTGCTGCTGCTGCTGTAGTGGGTGAAGGTGGGCCAGCGCCATGACCTGATGGAAGACCTGTTGCGACGAAGATACCGAGGGGGTCGGCGACGACCTGGCCATGGTTGCACCGGGGAAGAGGCTGCTGATGAGCAAGTAGGGCGACGCCTGGAGGTAGAGCTGCGAGAGGAACTGGAGATCGAGCATGGGCGCGCCTGGCGGCGTGGTCAGCATCGGTACCGGCGGTGATAGCGTCGTCTCGTGTGGGCTGGTCAACGGCATGGGCGAGGGCGATGAAGAATCTGACGAGGCGAACGAGGCCAGGTGGTTGTACGCCGGGCAGGTGGTGGTGGTTGATGAGGAGGACGTCATAGAGGGCTGCGGTTGCTGGGGTGGAGGGTAGGCCGGCAGGGACGGCATACCGACTGGCCTGGGGGGCAACACGACGCAGGGCATTACTGGCGCCGGCGAGTTGTTGTTCCTCGACATAGAGGGCATGGGGCATGAGGAACGAGACGAGACGGTCGAAAGTTGGTTGAAAGGATGGAGAAGATGCTCGAAGGGGGACGATCGCAGGGCGCTGGTGGTCGATGCCGAGGATGCCTCCTGGTCATCATCTTGGTTCTCGCCGTCTGCTTCCTCTTGTCCTTGCGGTTGGAGTTGCTCATCAACGACTATCGCGTGGGCTTCGTCGCGCTTGGTGGCGTTGTTGTAGTTCGCCACATCGTCGCCAGCGTCTTCCTCTTCTACGATGTAGGGACTTGACGAGGCTTCGACGAGGAAGTTGATTGAAAGCGCCGTGCTCGTCCGTGTCGGAGGCGACGTGGGCGCGGCCGATGTGGTTGCAGAGGAGGGGCCAAATGGCTTACAGCGCGACGCCGCAGCTGCCAGAGCGTCCATCTTTATATGCGTTCTTATTGTTCTTTTAGATCAGGAGATGGGTTCTTCTTCGCGCTTTCGCTCTTCCTCGTCTCGGCCCTTTGGGTGGGCTGGCGGCTGCGGCTGCGGCTTGTCGGTTTGGGGCAGGAAAGTTGACCGCAGCTGGTTGCCACGGTTTCGCACAGGCCCCTAACATTTCCAGCCATTTTTTTCGATTTTTTGCGGCGGAGCAGACGATTTTGTGCGGACAACCGATTTATTGCGATTTTCTAGTTCCTTCCTTTTTTGACCAATAGACGCAGTTTATCTGGTCATATAAACTCCGGTCAAAGAGCCTCTGTTGGCAGGCCAAGTTGCAGGAGCCCCGTCACTCATAAGTTGGCTCATTCCAATACTGGGAGTACCGCGTGAAGACGCTGTCCTGACCGGTGGGTGCTGCTGAGTGTGGGCGTACGGAGGCCGTGGTGTGGCTGACGACGACCACATGGCCTTATCAGTTCCTCCGTCATCCTGTGCCCCTCCATCTCTTTCAAGATACCACTGTGACCATGCATTATGGAGGCTACAGCCGACACATTAAACAGGCCAACCAAGACGTACGCATGGCAGGGGGCGGGGTCTGGAGGGGGCCGCGGCATCGCTAGCAGCAGCCGCTTGTACCTCTGCACTTGTTGGCGCGGCTGATCCACCACCGGTGGGTGTACGACGGCGCAGCGCGCACCGGACGGTTGGACATCCTCGAGTGGGCTCACTGCAAAGAGGGCTGCCCCTGGGGCGAGCGCACGACGGCCGACGCCGCCTACGGCGGGCACCTCACCGTGCTCCAATGGCTGCGGACTCAGGGATGCCCGTGGGACGTGACGACGTGCTCTGCCGCGGCACGCCGGGGCTGGCGGTGGTGCAGTGGGCGCGCTCGGCTGGGTGTCCCTGGAACGAGACCACCTGTGCCTTTGTTGCACAAGGCGGCCATCTGGAGGTGCTTCAGTGGTTGCGATCCAGGGGATGCCCTTGGGACGCGGGCACGTGTGTTTTATCGTTGTCCCTAAGGTGTATCTGGCCATCTTGCCCGTACTGCGTCGCGCGCCGCCCGCGTCCAGCAGGTTGCAGGTTCGCAGCCACTTGACCACTCGGACGCACACTTGGCCGCGTCCGATATCCACTGGGGTTCCGAGGCACGGAGCCGCGTCGATGGCCCACGACAGCACCACCAAGATCCTGCCACCGAGCAACAAGAGCATGGGGCCTCCGTTTCTCGCCTCTCCGGAGAGAACAACACTCAGTCCCCCAACGAGCAAGTAGTCGTACATCCACCCGACCAGGACATCCCTGAGGATATCGATGAGGATGACGATGACGACCTAGTCCTTGCTGATAGCGACAGCGAAGAGGTGGACCACTGGGTGGGTCGCTTCCTCCACAAACGGGTCGAGAATCTCGAGCCTCCACCTGGGTGCCGCTGCGACAGCTACGCGGTGACAGCGCGGTCGCTTCCTGTTCCCCCGCCGCCCATGGACCCCAACGCCATCAAGGACTATCTCTACTGGAATGACAACGAGAACCCTAAGCCCTGGTGGCGGCCGCTGACCAAGTGCGTGGACGCGGCCTGCGCGGGCGACGTCGACGCCCAGTGCGCACTGGGCGTCAAGGACATCTTCACGCCGGAGCCGCCCAGTCGCTTTGGCGGCAGACGCCAGCAAGCAACGCCCGAGCCCTCTGTGTGGCTCGTCACTGCGGCCAAGCGCAGCCACCCGTTGGCCCTGCATGTGCTGGCCCACTGCCGGAGCAGCCGCCCGTTTCCCTGGGCACTTCCGCCGACTATGCCCGTCTTCGGCGCTGGCGTCGGGTCGGCCACTGGCCCAATGGCGGGTGGCAACAATGTGGAGGCACCAGGCATGCTTGCGTGGTTGCGCGCCCTTGGTGCCACAGGCGAGTACTATGCGCAGCACACGCTGAGCAAGATGTACCTCATCGGGTGCTGTGTCGAGCACCACCCATGGAAAGCGCTCGTGTGGGCCTGCCGCGCACTCGACGCCTGCAAGCGTGAGTGCTTGCTTGCCACGCATGGCTTGGCCCACAAGTGGTGGTGTGCTCTGGCGACCTGCCGCGACGACGAAGAAGAGGCCAACACCAACGGTGGTGCCTCCGCGAGCAGGGCCAGGCGCCGCGTGCACCATCTCAGCCGCCGCAGTGGCTGCTCCGCGCCCCACCACCACCACCACTAGAGCCAATCCACGACAACGGCGACCGGCTTGTGGTGGTTCACACACACACACACACACCCTCCCTCTTATAAAAACAGCAGCCATTTGGCTTGATCTATTTGAAAAAGCCCCCCGCGCGATCCATACCATTCCATTGACGTCCCCCCCCCCTCTCCCACTTTGGCAGAGGAGTGGCCACGTGGAATGAAAGAGAGAAGCCAACCAAGAGGCTGCCATGATCCGCGACGATCCCGATTGCCATGAGAGGCCGGTTTGAAAGGGCTGATGATCATGACGGCCAGGGATCAGTTCAATTGGAGTCGTAGAGTAGAAGAGAGAGAGAGAGATCTATGTTGATGATCTGGTCGCCTGGCCTTCCTCTTTCTCTTCGCCATTTATCATCTGGTAACGAGGCTGCGCGGCCATCTCTGCTTTCCATCAATCCTCTCGCTCTTCTTCTTTGTAGCGGTTTATTACATTGCACCTCGATTTGTCACAAGGCGGGCGGGCAAGGGAATCTCAAATTGATCGATAGATTATTGCTCTCTGGGCCTGTGCTGACGTGGTTCCTTGCCCAGGCCACTTTCTGGTTTCTTGGTGAATTCGTTTGTTTTGGACTCTATTGGTCGATTATTCCAGCAGCGGCTTTATTTTTATTTTTGGTCCTGCGGAAGCAAGGCGCTTCCCCTGGCGAAAGGGGAAGACCTTGCCTTCGCCTTGCCTTTTTGCACTCGGGCCTCAGTCTCACCGCATTGGTCGATTTATCCAGCAGTTTTTTAATTTTTCACTGGCGGACGAAGGAGGCGACGAAAGGGGCAGCGAAAAGACAGAGGGGATGAAGAGCAAGAAGAGCAAGGGGAAGGCCTTGGGCTTTTGGGCCGCTGGTCTCGCATTGGCCGATTTTTTATTTTTCCTTTTGGCCACCGCAGCAGGGACGAAGAAAAAGAAGAAGGCGCTGTCGGGTACGGGTACGGCGTGGGGGAATAAAGAGCAAGGAGAAGGGCCTTGCCTTTCGCGCTGGCCTCACTGCATTGGCAGATTTATTTCCCCCCTTTTTATTTTGGTTGCCAAGAGCAAGGAGCAAGGCTGTTGTTGTGCCGGAAGAGCAAGGGGGGAAGACGGAAGAGCAAGGGGAAGGCCTTCTCAATGGGCACGAGAATAAAGCTGGGCGAGAAAAGCAAGGCCTTCTCCTTGCTCTT
>CDFN01059720.1:1079-12705 GCA_000826445.1 Acanthamoeba quina | reverse complement strand
CCCCCCCCGTCACACCACCCGGTTCAATGTTCGGTCGCATTGGAGGAGCACACTTCCTCTTCACCTCACTTATTTCATCAACGTCGCAGTTTGGTGAAGGAGAGTCATTCATTTGTCGGACAGGGAAGCAAAGCCTGCGGAGCAGTAAGCTGCTCGATCACAACCCCCGTCGAACCAAAGTTGGCGCGGTGGGTGACAACTAATCCGCCAAGCCCAGGGAGCTCGCCACTCGGTTCAGGGCATTAGGCTTGGCTAGAATTTCTTCCTCGACCGGCCAGGCAAAGCCAGTGCTGCTCAGCAGGGATAAGCTCAGATCCCTGTACTCCTTCTCCTTCATTTCCTACCAGCATTGAGCAAAGCACCGAAACGAAACTGCTCGAATAAAGGTCCCTTTCCACTTCTGATGATTACGAACACCAGTTAGACGCCTCAATAGGCACGATTGGGCTCACGTGGAGGGAATACCTTCACGTCTCTGTCTTTGCCATCGACGGAGGCGCCGCCGATGTTAGTGGGGTGAAAGATGTGCTTCAAAGGAAAGGCAACACGTACTGATTCTCGTGCTTCGTTGTCATCTTTTCCGCCTGGAGATGTTCGGCGTTGGTGCCCTCGATTCTGGTGCTGCCTTGGAGGCAATGCTGCCACTGGCGTTGTCGGTGCGAGCCTGCGCCGCTAGGGATGCTGGCTGCTTGCAGTGTTTGGTACCGGCGATCGATGTTGGGGGCGCTCGCACCAGGGGACGCGCCTCTTAAGACGCTCGATGCCGCGTTCGATGTGGAGTCCCGAGCTCTGGGGGCGTTCGGCGTCGCGTGTTTGATGTTGGAGGCGCTTGCCGTCGGCGCTGCCGATGCTGGTGCAACGTTTGGCGCTGGCGAGGTGATTTCGGGCGCAGGATCTGATGGCATCGCCAGCACCGGGCGTTCGCATTCGGGCACCTGCTTTTCAGCGCTGACGATGATGCCGGGTCAGCAGCGTGTGCGAGCGAGTGCACGCTCGGTGCCTGATGCAATCGGCGGCGGCGGGCATCAAGGCCGACAGCAAAGCGCACTGGCGTCTGTGATAGGCGCTCGCGTTCGTAGCCTCTGGGACATGGCGGCAGCTGACGACGGTGAGGAGGGGAAAGCTGCGTTCAGTGGTTTGGGCAGTTGGACGGCCAAGGCCAACTTTATGCGATACCAACAGACGACAGTGGCAACAACAACGGCGGTGCCAGCGGCAAAATGGCTCGGTAGGGAGGGAAACGGGCGGGATGGTCTGAAGGACTCGTCATGCCCACAGCAGCACCCTGGAGAGGGTATACTGAAATGTTGCTCTCCATGCGTAGTGTTTGGTGTCTTTGGTATGTAGTTTTCCTATTGTGGTAGAAGTTCCCCAACAAGGGCAGCCAGAGCCTGGCTGGGTTTGGGTGCGTGCTTGTGGTGGGCTTGTCAGACCAGGGCTATTTTTCTGGGATGGCTCTAGGTGACACCGTGAGGTCCACGCTACACCCCCTCCTCCCTGCCCCCCGGCCCGCGCTCGAGTGGATGGTCGAGCAAGAGATGGAGGAGAAGATTGAGGAGGCCTGTACCATCTCCAGGGAAGAAGGAGGCGCCGCCACTTGAAGTGTGACCGCTGTTGCCTTGTAGATCATACATACACATATGTACCCTTGTGGCATGGCTGTTCTTTGCTGTAGTGCGTGTAACTGCTACAAGTTGCATGAACCACGGCTAACCGAACTATGCCGACTGGCACATGGTCCCTCATCCCGAGCCCTCAGCGAGGATGGCGCAGCAAGGGGCGAGCTGACGAGCAAGGCGGGATCCCCTTGTGTCTTGGTGCTCGTGGCTGCTGCGGAGGAGAGATCGCGAACCTGCTGTGTTTTCCCTCCGACTTCACCTTCTCGCCCAGCGTGACCACCAAGCAGGCCTACCGCCTGCTGGGCAACAGCATATCGGTCCACGTCGTCTCCCTCCTCCTTCGACACCTTCTGCACGGCAACACCGCCCCAACAGCCCAGCCATCGTCCACGTCTTCCTTTGGGGAGGGTGAAATTGGAGTCGACAACCGAAATGAAACCCGATTTTTAACTTGCACTTTTCCGAGTTTTACCAATTCCCCCTCTTCCAGCGACGAATACCAACACTGGCCTAACAAGTGAGGGGCGGGAACAACTCGGAAAGAGATAGGATTTTGTTGGTGTTGTTTTTATTGTCGCTCTCCGTTCGTGCTCCCTCTGGCGGTCCCACCCTTTTGCGAACTGAATCCGCGGGATAAGACTCGGGAAAAGAAAAGAAAAAGAAAAAAGATACTGGGCTGCGGATCCCCGAGAATGACTTACAGCCAGGGACACATCTGTATTTCGCCTCCGAAAAGTTTTCGATTAGGCCGCAGCTCCCCTGCCCCGACCCCTAAGTGGCCTCTTCTCCTTGCTCTCCACGGGGCCACCTTTTGCTGCCGAGTGCTGTCGTCCTTGTTGGTGCTCTCGCAGCTGCCTCTCGGAGTTTAGCGAAATTTTGCAGGTATCGCATCGATAAACGTCCTGGCCTACGGGAGGATGCGGTGTGCCGGGACTGGGCCTTGCCGGGTCTCTGTTGAACTCGCGGTTGATGTCGCGGTGGGCGTCGTACCCGCGCCCGCCGTTGTCGTATGCGTGACCCCCGTAGTGGTTGCGGTTGTAGCCCCGGCGGTCGTCGTACCCGCGCCCGCCATTGTGTATGGATGGACCTCGTTGTAGTTGCGGTTGTTGGATCGAGTCGCGGTGGGCGTCGCACCCGCGCCCGCCATTGTGTATGGGTGGGCCTCGTTGTGATCGCGGTTGTTGGGTTGAGTGGTGGCTGTCAGGGTAGAGCCAGTCCTGATCGATGCGCTGGATCAAACGTGCATTCCAGTAGCTGGTTGATCGGCGAAAGGAAATGGTGAGCAGTTTGTTGTTACAGGCAGGACATGGCCGCATTGGGAAGAGGGGCTAGGTACACTTGGTGTTTGTCGAGAATGGTGATGATGTTGTAGCTCTTCCCACCGTAGTTCTCGTTCAGTCGCATCACAAGCGCACAATCAGGCGGTTGCGTGCCATCATCCCCCAGCCGGATGGGGAGCAGCAGTTGGAGGTGTCCTGGGTTGCCACCCTTCGGCATGTAGAACTGGGGCACGGCCTTGCGCGGGTTGGCCCGCGCCTGTTGCAGCGTCCTCGGCAGCCGCTCTTTGCAGCGCGCTACGAGGAAAGCGGGTGACTTATCACGTAGCTCCAGGGGCAGACGTTGGCGATGCTCCCTCAGTTGAAAGATGTGCGGCCAGTCTACGGCGTCCGTGCTTGGAGCCAGGGCGTAGTTGTAGACCGAGTACTTCATGCCCTCCTTGTACCAGTCGGCACGGTCCGGCTTCGTGAGGGGAGGGGTCACGTCCTTGGGAAGGGGAGAGCGGTACTGGCTGAAGCCGATAGACGCCCATGAACAAAACCTGTGAACGCGCCAACGCGGCGCCGGGAGCTCATCCTGCAGCAGAAAAGACAGAAGTAGAGAACATATCAGGCGTGTTCAAATCAATGAATGAGTGCATTGAGTGCACGCAACTGGCTGACTGGTTGGCCTACCTGCCGAATGGGATGACTTTGGCTGCCCAGCTCTGCCGTGTGAGGAGCAGCATGGAAAGGGCTGACCGCCTTCACCTTCGCCACGGCCTCGGCCTCGGCCGCACCGTCTGTGGTGCCGTCATCTGCATCGGCACTGTTCGCTGTCGGGTCCAGCTCGTCGTCTTCGCCGCTACTGGCATTCCCTTCCGCTTCGATCTCCTGTGCTGCTGTGTCACCTAGTAGAGGTAATTTGGGGAAAGATTTTAATGGATGGTCCAAAGAAGTGTGTGAGTATTTGTGCGAACCTTGCACAGCAAGCTTGGGCTTGTACTGGTCCATCAAGCAGAAGACGTCCTCCGAGTCCTGCGAGCAAACCCCCGTGTTCCACAGAAGCAACCTGGGCTGTTGGGCACCCGCTTCGTAGTAGCCCCACACCTTACCACCCTCGAGCAGGAGCTGCCGAAGAGTCTGCTTCAGGTGATTGGATAGCGTCCTATCCGACCACTCGCGACCTGGGGGTTCCTCTTCCAGCTTCAGCGAATCTGTTTTTCGTTGTGTTTGGTGGTTAAGTTTTGTTTTCCCTGTTCCTCAGCTTGGGGGAAGCGGGGTCGTACTGTCGTTGCTGGGGTGTCCGTGGATGAGGTAAGACAGAACGGTCGGGTTGGCCCACACAGTAGTGGCACGCTGCCGACGAGGGGCCCCGCCATTGCTTGGCAATACCCAGTACTGTTTGTGCCAACCTTCTGCGAGCTGCCAGTTTATCTGGTCGTCCGAGAGTGGCACAGCCCGNCCCGCCACTCGGCCACCGAAACCTGGCCATGTCGACATCATACGGCGAAGAAGTCCCAGCACGTGCCGCAGGTCAGTTTGGACATTGTTTTGGCGGTTCCCCCACCCCCAACAACGCCCCCCCCCTCTCCCCACGTCACCAAGAGGGAGGCCTCTATCTTGGCCCAGGGAACAGTTCGGATTAGATTAACTCCACGAATGGGGAAGAGACCTTTTTCAGGGGGATCGCGCTAACGTCAACACCCATGGCGACTGCAAAAATTAAATAAAGATCAAAATGAGTGGGCTGAAGAGAAAAAAATCGAAGACATTCATAGCCGTTAACAGCGTTCTTACCAAGTTCGGCCAAGCTATACTGGGCCGTTGGAGCTTGCATGGCTGCTGTGCTGCGCTGCTTCGTCTGTGGTCTGTCTGGTTGGAGACAAAATACTGGCCGACAGACAGAGCAACCCGAAATTGCGCGCACCCCGTTGGGCACAGTGTACGCCCGGCTAGTTGAGAGAAATTTGGTGGAGGCACTGATTCTGTCGCAGCTGTGTGTCATATATATTGTATTGAATAATAAAATAATAATAAATTATTTTGCTTTTATTTAACTCCTAAAATGTTCGAAGAAGCTCCAAGCCGCACAGATCAGCATTGGACCTCCTCCTTCCTTAGACCACCGCATCTGCTTGCGACTGAAGATGCTGGGCTCCTACCTCAACGGCAACGAGAAGCGATTCTCCTACACCACCACTATCACCGCTGTGACCACCCCCGCGGCCACCACCGGCCCGGCTGAGCTGTGCGAGACCCACTACTTTGCCATCATGCCCCTCGACGAGGACGTTGCCGTGCTGCGCTTCTTCACCAACGAGCACTTCGTCAGGGCCAAGCCCATGCCGACGTTCACGCTCACCGACGGTGGACTGAGGAGAGCCTTCCAGGGCTGCTTCTTCCTCAACTGGACCAGCTCCTACAAGTTGCTGGCTTGCCGGTGATGCGCATGTCGCACCAGAAGCAAAAGTCGCTTGCCATCCAGAACGGAGCCGTCATACGCCCTTGCCTCCACC
Organism: Acanthamoeba quina; assembly: GCA_000826445.1. Lineage (NCBI taxonomy): Eukaryota > Discosea > Longamoebia > Acanthamoebidae > Acanthamoeba > Acanthamoeba quina. Next base: position 7,311 of record CDFN01059720.1, on the reverse strand, counting down.
AGCAAGCACGCCTTCCCCCACCCTCTCCATGTTTTCGGAACCAAAAGGAGGCCGCCTAATAGAAATCAAAGTTAAAGCACCATGAATGGGGTGGGCACCTCTCTAAGATCTCGGCTTCATCGCCGGCGTGGCGACCCCCTCTCTCTTCTCTCTCTTGCTCTCTTCCATCTCTTTCTCACAATTTGCGCTCAAGTTGAGATGAAATCATTGATGAAAGGAAAAAACTGTATCCTTCCTTTTTCCACCATACCCAACCATCAGTGCGAACGTATTAACAGGATCGGTGCCCTCGGATAGGCGACGCCCGAGGATTGTGCTGCTATCGTTCGCCCAAGTCAACGTCAAGCCCATCATCCATCTCACACCTCTCTTTGGTGTGGAGTTTTGAGTTGTTGTTGTTGTTGTTGTTGTTGTTGTCTTTTGTGCGGGGAGGAGAGCAGCCGCAAGGGGAAGAAGGCCTTGGCTTGGGGTTGGCCTCTATGGTGGTCTTGCCGCATTTTTTCCAGCGGCGGGTTTCTTTTTTCATTTGGTGAGCCACGCCCGTCCTTCTTGGGGAGCGAGGGAAGAGCAAGGGGAAGACGGCAAGCAAGGGGTTGGCCTTGCCTTTTGCGCCGCAGCCACAGCACAAGCAAGGGTTGAGATGCTTTTCGCCAGCCTCGCGCTCATTGGTCATGCTTTTTTTTGTGTCAAGAAAATATTTTTAATACACTTGTATGTCGCGCAATCTGCTTCAGGATACAAGGGATCCCTTGGCGTGCCTGCGTTCTTGTATCGTGCGAAAGATGTAGCGCACAGCGAATTGGCTGCCATGTGGGTGAGGGCGTTGGACCGTAAAACTGACGGTAATAGTAAAGATCAATCCAGCGCCGTGATGACCCGGTTGAAGGGAAAGATGGAGAAGCCGCACCCGGGTCATGATGCCGGTGGTACTCAAGGGTGTTGGACGCTCACGATGGCGTGGGCTATGACGGTTGCTACCATCGAGGCCAATGTGATGGCCGCCTTTGCCCCTTTAGAAGGCCAGCTGCAGAAGGGTGCGAGCCCGAGGTGCAGAAGCCCTCGTTCCCGGATGAGGCCTCAGACTCGACGGCAGGCCCATCATATATCTCAACTTTTAGCACCCCTTACTCTTCGTCTTCAACCTCCTCTTCCACTTCTTCGTCAGCGCCTAAGCTCATCGTCAGGCCCAGTTCTTCATCTTCCTCTTCTGCTCCATCAGCAGCCAAACCAGCGGCCAACTCGACACGAAAGCCGATATGGGAAATTAGACATGTTTCTTTGCCATGGCTCTGCTGAACGAACCACCTTGCCGAGGGACAAAACGCAGATATAAAAAAAATAAATAAAAATGAAAAAAAAAATAACAAAAAAGACAAGACTTCCTGCCAGGGCTGATGGCGCCATCTTTGGCCACTTGCCTCTTCTCCTCAAGGCCAGACAGGTGCTCGCAGAGGTGATAGACGCAAGAGTTATGTGGGCTTTGTGAACGTTTGTCCGACTTGGTCAGATATCTGATGCTGTGTGGAGGGCAAGTCAGTGAACATGCCACCACTGGCGGTGCGCACCCTACCAACTGGCCTAGACTTGTGTATGTAGATCGCGACATTGCTGGGTCAGGTCCGAATGAAAGAGTGATAGCAAACCACGGGATGCCGACGAGAAGGGCACAAAAACCGAAAAGAGCACTTCTAGGGCGACAGGAGGGAAAGGTGCCCACGGGGTTGGGCGGATTGAATCCCAGTCTGTTGCATCGCCGGCAGATGGGCATGTGGTCGCCCTGTTGCCGGCATCTCATCCCCGGTGTCGGGGAGGTCGACGAAGAACCAGGTCGGGACCGAGAGGTGGTGTCAGAACCGATGCTGTGACGGCCATTAAGGCGGATGAGCCGAGACCGCACCTATCGGAGAGAGGGTCCGATCTTATTAGCAGAGTGTCTTGAAAGTAACACCAGGAATGTGCCTGGGAATTCTAACAAAGAGGCCAGGCGCAGCAGGTGTCCATCTGGGAATGACATGCGCAGCCACAAGGGGTATTCACTGGCCCTCACATTCCTAGATGGTGGAGCTCATAGGGAACCTCCGGTGCCGATGTGGGCATTTCGCGGGTACTACTTTCCGACCAGAAGCAGGACGATACTTGTTGAAAAATAGTGTTGAGAGTGCAACGGATCATAGCAAGTGGTGTTCCAGGCCGACAGAAGACCATTGGGTTGCCACAGTGTAGCATTCCCTCTGAGCACTCCAGCCTCCCTTTATGCGGTGGTACATCACAAGCAAGGAGAGAGAGAGAGAGAGAGTGGCGGCTGCTTAGCAGCCGCGTTGGTGGCCAACATGTTGAAGGACGGCCAACTCGCCAGCGGCAGCGGCAGCACAGCGACTGTAGAGCAACATCGCGATATCATGTGACGGCAACACGGTCATGTGGGGAACATAGAATGTGACCCATTTTCCCCTTCATCATCTCTCAGGCTGGCGCCAACCAAGAGGAACGAGGGGGAGATGGTGCGGCTTTGCTCAGGAATCCGGATCGATCTTGGCGGCAGATAAGAAAGTATGACCTTTATATTTTAGAGCCCCAAGAGGAGGCAATTAAAGGACAACTTTGAAAGGCAGATATTTCGGCGCTACCCTCGCTTCTCCTGGCCTGGCTGGCTGTGTTGCTGGGCAGGCCTGCGAATAGTTCGAGCGGGACCCACGCGCCCCGGCAGGACAGGCAATGGCGTGGATTGGGCGTCCTGACGCGCCGCGGGGGAACTGCGGGTGGCGGGTTGGCCACACCTGGGCAGGGCGGGACTGGTGGCCTGTTGGACTGCCTGGACGGCCCGGCCAGCTGGTTGGGCGGCGAAGCGAAATCCGGCTTGGGCTGGACGGGTGACGGCAAGTCGGCCTGGCTGGGTGGACTGACCAGCTGGTTGGGCGGCAAAGCGAAATCCGACTTGGGCTGGACGAGTGACGGCAAGCCGCCCTGGCTGGGCGGACTGGCCAGCTGTAGGGGCGGACGCCTTGGTGTTGAGGAAACCGATGGAGCGAAGACTGGCGGTGGAGGCAGAAGGCGGGGATCTGGCCTGAGTAGGAGAGAATTGTGCCAAACGGAAGCCAGCAGATGGCGCTTGCTGGTGGGTTGTGAAGCCTCCTCGACTGGGAACGGAGGAGATGGGACCTGGGAGAGTGGCCGCCCCGAGGGTCGCCCTCCTGACGGCTTGGGTTGTGTGGTGTTCAGCCGGGCAAACGGGTCGGGTCGGGTCTCGGGGTTGAAAGTCTGTAGCTTTGCCTCCACCGGCCAGAGGTGCCAAGGGAACGGTTCCTGCCCTGGTGGCCCTCTGTCGAATGACGGCCTCCACTCCCTCGATGCCCAGCCGATCTCTTTCCCGAAACGCCAGCATGTCTTGTACAAGCCCCACCAGCTTGTCAGAGTAGATGTCGGAGGCTTCAGTAAAGACCACCCCTTTCCTCTGGGCGGCGATGAAATCTGGAAGGCTGTGCCCCAAGAAGGGTCTCCGACGTTCCATCAACTCGTAGACAGTACAGCCAAGAGACCATACATCGGTCTTCGCCGTGTGGGGGCTGCCGGCCAGCCTCTGGGGAGAAGCGTAGCTCATGTCTCCGCCTCGAGTCGATGTGCTTGTGGAGAAGACCTTTGCAAGCCCAAAGTCGGAGATCTTGAGCAAGGATCCGTGTTCCTCGTCTCCAATGAGGATGTTGTCGGGCTTGAGGTCACGATGGGCGATTTGGTGGGCGTGAAGGTAGCGAAGGCCGCTGGTTATCATGGCCAGAATTGTCCAGATCTGCTCCTCACTCAATGGCCTCCTTGCACGGCTGATGAGCTGACCGAGGGTGCCTTGGGGGCACAGCTCCATGGCAATTTCGAGAATGTCCCCCCTCACGCGGTAGGCGTAGCATTGTACAATGTGATCGTGACTCAAGCCGCCAAGAAGCTCAGCTTCGCAAACTGCTTCGGCTGGATTCTGGCATTGAATCTTCTTGATGGCCGCGTCAAACAAGTTTCCTTGGGGGTCCGTGTACCAGCCCCGGTAGACCGTGCCGAAGTGCCCCCTACCAAGCACGGCACCAGCGTCACGGTCGTCGTAGCCAAACCTCACAAACGATTGGTATGCCGAAACTGACACCTCTTCATCTCGATGTTGTTGGGTCGGGCGTTTCCGCGCAAAGGGGGGGGTGGCCTTCTGTGAACCCAACATCGACAAATGATGATCCATGGGTAGACCGGCTAAGACGCACAAGCAATGGGCAAGCTATTTTCACGACATTTCTCAACAGTGAGTATGAAGGTCACTCCGCCCGCTGTGGGCACCCACCGGCAGATGCTGACGTCCGACCGATTCTGTTGTTCGCATGTCATTGCTTAGAAGCGGGCCATAGTCCTTATCCTGACAAGACACGCACAATGTTCTCCCAGCCTGCCACACACAATGCAAGAGCGCCCAGCGGTTGGCGGACGTGTTGAAGATGTCCACTGTGCAGGTTGCAACCTCCAAGGCTACATCAGGGAAAAATGCCAGGAGAGCGACGCCGTCGTCCACAGGTTGGATGTTTTTTGTGTCTTCAGCGCCTGGGAGCACATGATGGCGAAAGCAACAGAGAAATAGGAGTACAGGTTTTTTTCCCCCACAGCCCAATTAATTGGGACGAAATCCTATTCCTCCCAGGTGTACACGTGACGTGGCCTTCCTATTTCTTTTGGTGGCGTGCGCCAAGTGGCAAGTCACTGCAAACAGCAGCTTACACTGTTACACAGTCTTGGTGCACATGGTGTTGAACAGTTGCTAAACCTCTACTTCATCCTTGAGGTGCCTCTGCATCCTGGCTGGCAGGTTTGCATGGTCCAGCTCCAACCCTTGGGAGCAGTGTCACATTTTGAAGGAACCAACCCCAAGTTCACCATTGGAGCAGCAAAGCTTGGATGCGAGTGTTTGTTGACCACTGCTACCGCCAGCCGCACTGGTCCGACACTGGCACTCCACAACCCATGACAAGAACAACCCCAGAGGGTAGTGTTGCCACCACCTCTACACACAATTTCAGCATGCAGTGGATTTTGGTTGTTTGGCGTGAAGAGACACCAGCCATGCAACCACGCTATTAGTGGTAAAGTGTAGCATGTTTTGTGCATTGGTGAAATAGAAAATGTAGTTCTCTCCATGTAGAGTGTTTCCTGTTTAGGGTTTTTGGTTTTCCTATGTGGTAGAAGTAAGTATCTGCTCCTCAACAAGGGCAGCTGGAGCCTGCTGGCTTCTGGTGCGTGCTTGTGGTGGGCTCGTCAGACCAAGGCCATTTTTCTGGGATGGCTCTAGGTGACACACCATGAGTTCCACACATCGCTTCCCCCCGCCTCCCCCTTGGCCCCCTGCGACTGCCATTATGCCGAACCACGTCATTCCTGAGTAGCCGCCTTAACCAGTGACTGCGTGATGGACTCACGAAAAAATGTAATTATTATTTAAATACAACCAAAAATGGCCTGGTTTTGCCATGGGTAGGAGAAAGGAGGGCAAGAGCGCGCGCGAACTGCCATCAACAGTCGGTGGTGATGATGTGGATCGGGTTGCCCTCCGGCGCGCACTGGTCGGTGACGTAGTAGTAGCACTCGGCGCGGACCTCGGGAGAGGAGAGAGCGCAGGTGCCCCAGCCCGACCGGCACACGCCGAATACGAGGTCCCAAAAGTAGGAGAGGTCTACGCAGCCATTGAAGTCTGGCGACTTGAAGTAAACGTCGTACTCGATGAAGCCGAAGTTCTGGTAGACGGAGCCAGTCAGAGTCCAGTTGGCCGTGCCGTAGGGCGCTACCTGCGACGGCGGGAACTGGATAAAACTGCCGAAGATGGTCGAGTAGTAGTCGAGCACGAGTGTTGCGGGCGTCTTGTTGACGACAAAAGCCGTTGCGGTACTGGCCGACGCCGGACGAAGTAGGAGGACTACGACAGCGGTGAGGACCAGAAGCGTGACTAAGGGCGCTTGCATCTTCATGCCGTTGAGCGTGTGGGGAGGAAGAAGAATAAGGCAACGCCCTGAATGCCATCCTATCAGGGCGGATTGGTTGCAAGGAGATGAAATGCATGTTGTCTTCATTACTTGGTCATAACCCAGCGACCAATCGAAGGCGTTACTAACCATTGCCTCGCAGCGGCGGCAAAAACGAGGCGACCAGGACTCTGTATCTTATGAGCACCGCACATTCCCACCAAATAACACATTGCCTTGTAGCCCATGGCAGA
>CDFN01059684.1:0-14383 GCA_000826445.1 Acanthamoeba quina | reverse complement strand
TCTACGAGACTTCAGCACGGACAGGACACAACATCCACGAGGTCTTCGCAGGTGCGCCCCACCCTTTTGGCGCACACGGCACACGACACACACGACACACACGACACACACGACGCACACGACACGCATGTGTGTCGTGCTTACTCACATGGGTACGCCGCATCCAGACTTGGTGAAGAGCATGCTGAAGGTGCAGCAGGCCGAAAAGGAAGCGAAGACAACCAAGGAGGGCTCGGGTCCGTGGGAAGAAAAGAAGCGAAAGTGCATCATGATGTGACAGTAGTTGAAGTAGTAGAAGTAGTACGTGGTTGAAGGGCCTGACGCTCGAATGGAATATGTCGCGTATCACCTCCATCTACCCCGCCCCCCACTCCCCCAACCACCATGGCCTGTAAGGGGAGAGATTATTTAGTGGTGGCACTGCCGGCTGTGGATGGGCCAGTGCAGGGTCTGACACTGCACGCCGCAGTAAAACGCGGCCTTGCAGCCTCCACACATCTTCAACTCCACCACCGCCTCGCTCTCCTTGCTCGACGCGGCGTTGGTGCCGCCGTTGCTTCGCCTCCGGCCTTTCCCCTTGTTGTTGTTGGCGTTGGCCTTGCCCTTGGTCGAGGGCGACGTCTGCTGTTGCGTCGATGTCGAGGCCGATGATGGCGATTCGTTGTTGTCGTCGTCGCTCCGCCCCTTCCGGCCACAGTAGGAGCACGTTAGCTCCTTGGGCGGCCGTGGGAGAAGAGCGGCGGCGGTCCCGTTCGAGATCGGCAGCGCGGTGGTCGCGATGTCGTCGGCGTCGTCGGCACTGCTGGGGAAATCGTCGCCCATGAGCTCGTCGTCCATGATGAGATCGAGCTGTTGCAAGTCGTCCAAGTTGATCTCGATCGTATCCTCCTCTTCCTCCTCGTCATCGTCCTCGTCATCGCTTTCACTTTCGCTGTCGCTTTCGTTCTCTGCGTTGAGCGTTTGGATGCTGTTGGCCTTCTTGGCCTCCTCCTCTCGCATACTTGCCGCAGCCGCAGCCGCTGCAGCCGCTTCTTCCTCCGCCTTCTTCCTCCGCCTCTCCTCTTCTTCTCGCCTCTCCCTCTCCGCCGCTCTTTCCTTCTCCACTCTCTCTTTCTCCGCTCTTTCCTTCTCGAGCCTTTCTCGCTTCTCTCTTTCGAGTCTCTCCTTCTCCGCCCTCTCCGCCTTGGCCTTCTCGGCCTTCTCGGCCTTCTCGGCCTTCTTCTTCGCCTTTCGTTCTTGTTCTCGTCGCTCGATCTCCTCTCGCTCCTTCTGCCTCTTCCGCTCTCGCTCCCGCTCCCTGTCCTGCTCCTCCTTCTCCCGTCGCATTGCCTCGCGCGGGTCCGGCGTCACCGTCGTCGTCGTCGTCGCCTGATGACCGTTGGCCAGGCACCCGTTGCTGCTCTTCGGCGGCTTCGGCGGCTTGGCGTCTTTCGTGCTGCTGGCCTTGGCGCTCCCGTGTTTGCCGCCGCCGCCGGTGACGGCGTCGACTGATACGCTGACGTCAGCATCAGCGGTGGTCGCGGGCTGCTGGTGGTGCTGCGGGCGCAGTCGCTTCTTGCGCTCGCGCTCGAGGATGTTCTTGAGGCCGAGCAGGAGAGTGGGCACGAGGAAGATGAAGAGGAAGAAGAGGCAGCAGACGAAGGTGAAGAGGGCAAAGTAGAAGCGACCGCCCTTGACGCCCGACCGGGCCTCGTCCTGCAGGAAGCGGAGAAGGAGGTCCCGCTGGAAATAGTCGCAGTAGATGAAGACGAGGATGAAGCAGAACGTTCCTAGAACGTACTCTCCAAAGCCCGCCGGCGTCGACGCCACGCCGCGCTGCTGCGACTGCGACTGCTGCTGCTGTTGTTGCTGCTTCTTCTTCTCCTTCTTGCTGAGCTTGTAGTCGGAGATGACGATGCCGAGGAAGGAGATGAAGTGGATGACGGCGTTGACGAGGTAGGGCAGGTAGACGATGGGCATGAAGTGGTGGATGAACAGCAGCGGGAACACCAGGACGCATACCCAGATGACCTTGGTGATGCGCTTGATCTCGAAGAAGAGCGAGACCATGTGAATCTTGACGAAGATGAACAGCGACAGCAGCGAGAGGAGGATCCATTCGATGGGGAACACAAAGTACTCGTCCAGGTACCTGCCCGCCACGAGCCCCAGGGAAGAAAACGTCAGCACGCAGCACCACGCGGTTATTCTAGTGCGCAGCTGTGTGTGTGTGTGTGTGTGTGTGTGTGTGGACGCACCAGATGGGGATCCAGAGGAAGAAGAGGATGTTGCCGAGGAAGTGAATGCTGAGCATGCGCCAGAAGACTGTCCAGGTGAGGGAGATGAGTGGGCAGATGATCGGGTCGACCAGCAGTGACTTGATGTAGGAGCGATGCTGCATTGTGTGCACCCCAAGGACAGGTCAGAGCCAGCACCGATGATGCATCATTGGAATCTGCCGGTGGTATGCGGACGTACAGCGGGAAGAGGCGTCTTGATGTGGTAAGCAGCGAGTACGACGATGAAGACGGCACAGTGCGCGATGACGTGATAAGCGCCCAGCGGCCATCGGGTGGGTACGCCTCGCCAGAAATCGAGGCCCGCCAACACCATGAACGCCACAGCGCCCACGTCCCAGTTCGGTTTCTGCGACGACATACACACAGCTCGGCTCAGCACGGCTCAGCACGTTGTTTGGGTGTGGTGCGGCGCAACAGCATGGACGCTGAGCGGAGGCGTACCTCGGTGTTGAGCCACCCGACGAGAGTGGCGTGCAGCATGAGACTCGCAAGCGGGACGGCCCACGCCAGGGGCATGAAGTAGTAGAGCAACCCATCGACAAAGAGCAGTAGCGACATGCCTGATGGAGCGCGGAGGCGTAGGTTAGTTCGATTCACACCCAAGCGGTGACGTGGTTTGCATCTTGGCGCAATACAAAGAGGGGCAAATGTCAAGCGTGTGTGTACCGATGACCCACGAGAGCAAGAGGTTGGTGACGTTGGTGAACTCGGAAAGGATGGATTGCATGAGCGGACCGATGAAGATGGCAGTGCCCAACCAAGCGATAACCCTGCAACGCGATGAACATACGTGTCGTTGTTTGTTTAACACTAACATCACACATTGTCGTGTCGTAACGTGTGTGTGTGTTGTGTGCGGCCGGTACCATTCACAAGCAGTATTGAAGTAGTGATCAGATAGTAGGATCAGGGGCCACACCGTGCACACAATGACCCACTTGCGCTTGGTGCTTCCTCCGCCCATGCCTGCAGGTGATGGTAGGGAAAGTCAGTCAGCTGCAGGTTGGCGACAGCGACAGGCCGGATCTATGTCATGGACTTGGTCATTGTTTACGCGGAGTAGGAGAAAGCCGCACCCATACGCTGCTGGTGTAGGATCATCTCGTAGGTCTGGGCGCCCTCCTCCCCATGGCGGTCGTAGACGTTGCGCAGCTCCTCGTTCGAGAGCACCTCGTAGGCGCGCTTGATCCTCTTGAACTATGCACGCGCGCGGTGCGGCGAGCGGCGAGCACACACGAATCAGCAGCGCTCAACCGGCGATAAGGTGGGATCACACAACAGTGCAACGCCGGAAACGGGCCAACGACACAAGCGGTAATAACCATCACCAACTATTACGACCACACGTTGCGGTTCCAGGCGTAATACTCACTTGAGGGTCGGTTACATAGGAGAAAAAGAATAAGAAAAAAAGTAGAGGTGAGGGGCAGGTACCTGCATTTCGATTTGTTGATCCCCATTGATGTTTTTGTCGGGGTGGAAGAGCAGAGCGAGCTTGCGGAAGCTCCTCTTAATATCATCCTGGCTCGCATCGTGCTCGACCTGCAGAATGGTGTAGAAATTGTCGCCCACGCTGAGCACGGGCGAGGCGAGATCTGCAGCGTCATCCGCTGCGCCATCCACATCGCTGTAGTAGGTGCTTGAATGTGCAGCATTGTTGAATAACTGCCCCGCCATTTTCTCGCCTCCCATGTCGCCTTGTCGGGCTGCCATGCGCTGCTGGTGATGCCGCACGGCAGCGGCTCGTGCCCTCTCGCCCCCTCTGCCGCGGTGCATCTCTGCCGCCTTCCCTGCCGATCGCGTTGGGCGAGGACCAGATGCGCGATGATCACACAGCTCGAGCAGCAAAAAGCCAAAATCTGATTTCCTGAAACGCCAGAAAGAAGTAATCCTGTTTCCCGCCATTTACTATTGATATTTTTTTGTTTTCTATTTCTTTTTATTATTAATCATTTTGTTTTCCAGCACCATTTATTTTCTGCCCAAGCTTGATTACTTGAAGGAGCTCATCAACTTGACGCAACCGCGACCGTGGCGAGGACCAGATTGTCTTGGCGCTGAAGACGATTTTGAAATTCAGTAGTGCGGGCGCGGCGGTGATCAACACAGCATGAGTTCTTCGTTCCGATACGCGTCGTCGGGTCCTTTTAATGGAGATACTGAAGATGGAGAGGAAGAAGACGAAGAGGCCGAAGAGGAGCGGTGCCGCATTCCTCGTGGCAAGGACCGCCTCACCTGGCTCATCGAAAACCGTACCATCGCCGCTTTTAATTTACACCAATATTTTTTATTTTATTTTATTTTTATTTTGTTGCGAGCCTGCGCAGATTCTCCCTTTGCGACTCGTGCCATATTTATACTAACCATATCATCATATCATTTATTATTTTATTATCGTTGTGGTGCACTAATACTATTTTTTTTTGTCTGCCGCAGTTGCGTACCATTTCGAGGCGACGAAGCGCGTGTATGGGTTCGTCAAGGACGCCTGCACCCCAAAGAGCTGTCCCTCCATGACCGCCGGACCGTACGCCCTCCCGCCTTCTTTTTACCCTCTTTTCGCGCCGTGTTTGTTTGCGGGCGTATGAAAGCACGTGAGAGCAAGGAGGTCTCGGCCTAACACGAACGTGCTTGCAGGCAATACGAATATTTATGGATGGACGAGGTGGGCTACTCCAGGCCAACGAGGTTGGCCGCCTGTAAATACATCTCCCGCTTGTTCCACCACTGGTGTGACCTCATCTTGCTCGACCACACCTTCGGCCCGCCACAGGGTACCACTCCACACACACACACACACACTCGCGCGCCAACACTCGCTCACCGTGTGGTGTGCGCAGGATGTGAGGAGCTCCTGGGGACGGTGTTCCGAAGATTGTTCCGGGTCTACGGACACGTCTACTATTCCCATCTGCGCAAGATCGTAGCCCGTCGAAAAGAAGCCGAGCTGAACCGATACTTCAAACGCCTCGTGCTCTTTGCCTGGCACCACAAGGTACCTAACATCATTGTTGTGAGCACCTTCTTCCTTCACGCACCCAATCACTCACATCAAACACTGCTCAGTTGATCCCGCCATCTGAAATGGAGCCGCTGCAAAGCCTCATCAACACTCTTCGTACGTTGGTTGCGTTTAGTGTTGTTGTTGTGATCTGGTCGTGCCTGACCCCTTTTATTTGTGCATGCAGTCTGTATCAAACCCTACTGCTACCTTGCCACGGGGACGGGCCTGGTCGCCGCCCACGCCTATCGTCGAGCCACGTACCACTTCGTCCCTCCCTTGACATCGCTCATGCCCGTGTCTTCCCTCACCAGAAGCTTGGCCTCATTGGCAATGGCAGGTTCACGCTGCAGGCCGTGGAGCGCAACCACAGCGCAATAGGCAGCGGTGGCGACCGGCTGACGTGCCACCTGCAGGACCTCAACGGCACCATCCTCCCGACGCATATCAAGGACAGCAGGCAAGTCGCGAGCACACCACTCTCTTTTTTTTTTAACTCCGATCACTCAAAGATTAACTCAACCTTTTTTCGCGCAGGGATGGGACGTACACGGTGACCTACCTGCCGACGGAGCCGGGTCGCTTCTCGTTTCACTTCTCATCCCTCACCAAGACCAAGGTCGTGGCCGAGGGCTTCCGCGTCCAAGTGTTTCCCAGTCTGGCGAGCGACCTGATCAAGGTGCTAACCGAGGAGCAGTTCGTCGATGTCACCTTCAAGGCCGGTGACACCCGTAACGCAATCAAGGCCCACAAGATGATCATCAACGCTCGGCTCAAGGTTCGGACTCTTTTCTCTCACACGCACCACCGCACACGCACGCACGCACACATGCACACGGCCTCACTGGGACCTATTGTTTGCAGGGCTTCGAGATCCTCAATATCATCGACGAAATTCAATTGTCCTCTTCCGTGCGAGAAACCACGTTCCGGTACGCCACCTTCATATGGTACGGCCACCTTAAGATAGGCCTGGCTGTTAATAGTCGCGCGTGGGTGGGTGCGCGTTGGAGCAGAGAGTTCATCAAGTACATCTATACGGGCTACGTGGACACGCGGAACATGAAGAACTACATGATCGCCGAATTGCTGCTCATGGCGAAGAACTACGGTCTCGAAGTGCTCGAGAAGGCCCTGGAGCGAATGGAAAACGGAGATCATGAAGAAGAAGGCAAAAACAAAGATGGAGATGACGGTGACGATAGCGAAGATGACGACGACGACGACGACGACGACGAACAGGAAGAGGAAGAGGAGGTGGACGATGAAGAAGACGATGAAGAGGATAGCGAGTACGGCGTGAAGAAGAAAAAGAAGGGCATTGAGGGCCTGGGCTATGGAAGTGACGGCGAGGGAATGGAGGGCATTCAAACCGGCTATGACGGCGACGAAGGCTACAACGACCACAGCGTCCACGACGACAAAGATAACGAAAGCGACAGCGACAGCGACTACCCGGTGAATCGAAAAGCGAAGAAGAAGAAGAAAGAGAAGAAGCGAAATGGTCAGCAATATCCCCACCACCAACGATCGATGTCGAAAACGACGAAGGCTTCGACCACGGCGGCGGTGAAGAAGACGGCGCGGAGTGCCATCAACGACTTCAGTTACCGGGATCACGGCGCCGACTTCGAGAAGTGCATCAACAGCTGGAAGTTCTCGGACTTCATTTTCTCGGTCTATCTCGCCACCGAGAAGGACGGCGGGCGCAACGTGCCTGTGCGCAACATCTACACGCACAAGCTGTTCCTGTTCGCGCGCAGCGGGTTCTTTCGCGACCTGTTCAACGTCTATCGCGACCTGCGCAAGACCAACATCATCATCCGCGAAGATCGCGCCGTGGTGGGTCCCGGCGTGCCGACCTCTGAGGAGGCCGACCGAAGCCGGAGCGGCAGCGGTAGCGGAAATGGCAGCGCCAACAGCARCGAGCTGGTGATGAGCGAAGAGAAGAAGAACTTCATCTACGTGCCGTCCTACTTCGTGTTCCTRGTCTTCCTCAAGTGGGTCTACACCGACGCCGTCGACCTGGACCTGGCCTACAGCGTACGTTTGAGCCAACCTCAATCACATTCTTGAGAGAGGCCTCTCGCCACAGTGAGGTCAGCTTGAACTCACCGTTCGCGTCGCACAGGACCACATGGCCAGGTTGCTCGACAACCCGCATGTCCCACGCGCCGAGCCCGAGGAAGAGGTACTGCCTTGTGCGCTCATCGTGGTCACTTTAACTCCTGTGTAGGGGGTTGGCTTACTAAGTCAGCGGCTGCTGCCGCGCACGCAGGAACGTACGATGAGCGATCTGCTCTTCCTGGCGAGGAAGTTCAAGGCCGTGGGCCTGATCGCCATCCTCATCCAGCACAAGAACCAGAAGGAGAAGAAGAAACGCGAAATGCAGCGCGCCAGCGAATCGGCAGCTGCGCGCGGTGGACAGCAGCCGCCGCATCTGACCACGAATCTGAGCGGCGGAGGCGCCGCGCTCGACCGCGCCCACGGTCGCAAGGGTGGTGGCGATCCGACCAAGTCCTCTCAGGCGCACCATCGCTTGAAGAAGAAGAAGAGCGGCAGCAAGCTCAAGTCCGGCAGTGGCAGCCGCACGGAGAAGCTGAAGTTCATCGCCTCGTCGCCATCCAACCTGTCATCGGGCGGCGTGCCCACCAGGTACCCCTACGGCGAGATGACGTCATCGACGACGACGCAGGGCACGGCCGCCGCAAGCGGCTCGTCGGCGAAGGTCACCTATCCGTACGGCGAGATGGCGGCGTCGCCCGCGCCGGCGCTCTCGGCCTCGCTCTCGCCGGGCCACCAACCGCTACGACTGGCTTATGATTCCGACGACGACGACAGCGCGATCGGACTCAAAAAAGCGAATGCGGCGGCGCGAAAGGGCGGAAAAAGCGGAGAGAGAGGTGGGCAGTCTGCTTCGGGCACCGCCTCCACCGCCAGACCGCGAGCAGAGACCAACAGCGGCGAGTACCGAACGGGCATCATGCGACTGGTGGCCTCGTCCAACTCGCCGGCGCCCGCCTCGCCGCCGCTCCCGCAAGAGTCGCCCTACGTCGGCCTCGCGCCCCACTCGCGCCCCACAGCGACCTCACTTCTCGCCCCACCGCCCGTTGCCTTCCACCCGCCCACGACCTCCAGTTCGCTCCTGCGGCCTCCGCCGACATCGTTCACCACGTCACCCTACGCCCCACCGCCCAGCACAGCCGCGGTGTCGTCGTCGTCCGATATACGGGCCAGCGCCGACGCCAGGCCCGCCACCGCTGGACAGCCGCCCGCCGCGGCCCCGCTCTTCTCTCTGCCAGTTTACACCCCGGCGCCGTTCTCCATTCCCGCGACCACGATCCAACAGGGGTCGGCCAAGGTGAAGGCCAAGGCCGGTCCATCATCACCGCGACGACCTTCATCGCCCTCGCCTTCTTCTTCCTCGACGTCGCCGCCTTATTCTCTTCCGCAGCCGCGTGCAGTCCAGGCGGTCCAGCCTCCGGCGTCGCCCTATGCGCCGCCCAGCAGCGGTGGCGCCTACTCGCCACTCCTTTCCTCCATGCCTCATGCGCAGCAGCAACCGTCACCCCCGCTCCGCGGGCGCGCATTCTCCATTCCAACGCTCGTCATTGAGGACGCCTCTTCCCCTTCTCCTGCCTCGTCGACGAGCAACGCGGGCTCTTCTTCGACTCCTCTGCTCTTCTCATTGCCTCAATTGCCCTCGGCCAGTCGTGTTTCTGCAGCACAGACCAGCCCCAGAGCCAACGGCCACGACAGGTATGCCGAGGCCGTGCGTGTGCGGTGATGTGCGCTGACATGTGGTGTTGCGCGCAGGCTTGCCATACCTCGACCCTCGCAACACCAGGGGCGGCCCGCCCAGCCCGTGGCGCCACCGCCCAGCAGCAGCGCGGGGTATTCGGATCTTGAGGAGGCTCCACCTTCGATGATCTTCACCTCCTCCTCTCCCTTCCCTCCTCCCGCCCACTTCAACCCGCACCACCACCAGCAGCCGCCCTCGGCCATCAACCACACCACTGCTGCCCATGCGCTCGGCCCCAAGCGACCAACGTCGCCCCCGCTCGCCTCTGGGCCTCCGGGATCGTCGCACAGGGCGCAGCCGAGCGCCCTGTTGCGCTCCTCGCCGGCGTCGTCCCCTTCGTCCGGGCCATCGCTGTCGCCTCGGCTAGCGATGTCCTCGTCGCCCCGAGACACCACCGCGTCTACCGCAGCCAAGCCGAAGCGTTCGCCGTCGCCAGCGCCCTCGTCGTATGCGCCGTCGGCCACGAGCGTGCCATCGTCGGCCACGACAGCTGGCCTCGGCTCGTCGCCGCGCTTCACGAGCAGCCTCAAGTCGTCACATTCGCGCAACCATTCAGCGCCGGGCCTCGACTCGGGTACCGTGGCGGGAGCGGCCCAGCACCAGGACGAGGCACAGGTGTCGTTCCTCAAGAACGGCCGCGTCACGCTGCTCACCTCGCTCGAAAGAAAGAAGACGAAGGCGAAAGCGAAGACGAAAGGCGGGCTCAAGACCAGCAAGAAGGACAAGAAGGCCAGCAAGGACAAGGCCGCAACTGCGGACGCGTCGCTGGTGGCTGACGCCAAGACCAAGAAAACGAAAGCGAAAACGAAGACGAAAGCGAGAGCGGACGTCGGAAGCAGCAACAGCAGCAGCTACAGCAGCGGCAGCACGAGCAAGGAGGGCAAGGCCACATCTACGGCCGAAAAGAAGGGCAAGCAACTGCGAGAACCGACCGACAAGCAGAAGCACCAGCTCAGCAAAAGCGGTGCGCGGGTCAACGGAGAGGACGAAGATGACGATGCGGAGGAAGAAGAAGCCGAGGTCGAGATTGAAGCGTCGGACGAAAGCGAAGACGACGATTTCGACCGAGTGCAGCACCAGCGGAAGGCGAGGTTCGTCCCTTCCCCTCTTTTCTTCAGTAGTGGTCATCTGACAACTCACACGAATCGATCCTCACAGTTGCATCGTCAAGGAGGAGGACGTGCGGCCGGGACAGGAATCCCATCTCATGAAGAACAACCTCAAGCACAACTGGCGCGACAGTCTCTGATGATGAGAGTGTGCATGGCGGCACCCGTGTACAGACAACATCAAACCAAGAAAAAAGAAATAAAAAGAAAAGGCTAAGAATTCGGTGAATGCAGACAAATAACTCCGCCGGGTGTTGGCCGAGATTTTGTCCCAAGGCCGCCGATCTTGCCATCATCAGCGAGTAGCGAGCACATACACACACATACGCGATCACAAGATGAGCGGAAACATCTGGGCGGTGCTGAATAATGTGGAGGAGGACGGAAAGCTCAAGCCCAAGAAGAAGCCCGTGAACAAGGCCAAGCCTGCCGCCAATCAGAAGCCCGCGCTCGGCCCTAATGGCAAGCCGCAGTTGACGGCCAAGGCCGCCCGCGCCTTCCAGCAGCCCAAGCAGCAGCCCAAGAAGAAGCCCCAGCCGGCTGCCGCGCCCGCTGCCGCCAAATCGCCCGCGCCCGCTGCCGCCAAATCGACGCCTACGGCGTCGGCTGGCAAGAAGGGTGCCGCGCCTCAGGCCAAGGCCCAAGCTCCCGCCATGGTGGTCAAGCCGGCCGCCCCCGTCATTCAGGTGCGCACCCTCACACGGACTCATTTTCTCTTCAAATCTCCTCATCCCCGTCGTGATTTTGCAATTATGATCGCACATCACTGAAATTTTGCAACAATCACCCGGCACTCCATTTCTACATCGTTGGGAGTGTCACCGCTCTCTTTCGTTCATGATCATTGCAATCCATCAACCTTTCACCATCCCTAACTTCCGTTCTTGTCGCTTTCTTTCTTTTTTCTCTGATTGGGCCCTAACCTTGTCTGTGCAGGCCACGCCGTCAGCCCAGTCTTCGCCCAAGGTCCAGAGCTTCCAGCGTGCGCTGAGCCAGGTCCTCAACGGCCAGGCGGCCTTCTTCCAGGTGTCTCTCGGCCGCAGCAGCGAGGTGGGCGTCCTCCAGGCCAACCCCTACCGCGTCGTGGGCGACCTCGTCAAGAGCCCCCAGTTCATCACCAACCTCGGCCTCGCCCTCAAGAAGGACGCCGCCCAGTTCGCCAAGAAGGACGTACGTATTCTTCTCACCATGCCTTATGTAGTGTGTTGGACTCACACGTTTGCTCGTACATCAGGCGCGCACCAAGATCCAGGGCCGCGTCAACCGAGTGGGCGTGGCTCACCACCTGCTGTCCCTGCTCAGCGGCTACAGCCCCATCGACCAGTCCAAGACCGATGACGAGGCCACGCGTCTTGTGACCGGCTTCCTGGAGGCCGTCTGGAACCTCCCCCCGCCTGCCGAGCCCGTCAAGCGGATCGAGTACGTCGCGCGCAACACGATACACACGGTCGGTGTGTTTGCTCATCGATATACCTTTGCGCTTGTTTCAGGCCCACCCGCATGGAGGAGGCCTCGGAGGAGGACGAGATGATCGGCTCGGCCGGCAGTGTCAAGCGCGACGCCGTGACGCTCTTCGACTTCATCGCCCCGGCCAAGGTTAAGGGCGGCAAGAAGAAGGGCGCCGCCAAGCCCGCGCAGCAGGCCCAGGCCGGCAAGGGCAAGGAGAAGGTCGACGCCGCTCCCGCTCCGGCCGCCGCCGCCGTCCAGCCCGCCGCCCCCGCCCCCGCCGCTGCCGCCCAGCCCGCCAAGCCGGCGGTCGAGGGTAAGAAGGATGACCCCACCAGCTGGAGGACCGACCTTGTCGACTCGGCCAGGCAGCTCGCCAAGAGGATTCCCGGCAACATCCAGTGCGTCCGAGTACGTTGTCCTCCTTTCTTGTTCTTGTTCTTCTTGTTCTTCTTCACTCAGCCTGTCATTGGCCTGACTTGTGTGTGTGTGTCGCGTGAAGGTGGAGCCCACCTTTTTGTACACGGCGCCCGAGGTGAAGGCCAGCGGCAAGCAGCAGCCTTACTTCTTCAGGGACGAGGGCTGCGATCACTGCTACGCCCTCTGGGAGGACGGCAAGGGCGACATCTACTTCCTCATCACCACCGGTGGTGTCAGCGCCTAAACCGACCTCTTCTCTAAGCCCACACACAATGAAGAGCACCTTCACTGGCCGACGTCTCATCCCCCTCTTAGCCCACCGTGTGTTGTGTGTGTGTGTGTGTGTGTGTGCGTGTGCGGTGTGTGTTGTGTCTCGCGTGGAGAAGCATGTTATATTTACATATGTTTGGAGACCTGAGTCTCGTGCGCGAGCGCTCATTCTCTTGATCCCTGAACGTTCGCGCTCTCTCTCTCCCTCTTTCGCTCTCGCTCTCGCTCTTCTTCTGTGGCCCTTCAAAACAGGGAGCAGCCGCTTCTGCCCTTCTTCTTGTTCTTGACAGAGCCCGCCTCGCCCATCTTCCTCACGTGCCTGATTTGCCTCACCTGTACCACACGCAATCAAACCTATCAGCCCTGGCTCGTGTGTCGTGTCGTGTGCAGGGCTCGTACAAGTTGGAAAAAGCTCTCTTCGACGTTGATCCTCGACCTGGCCGATGCCTCGATGAAAGGACACTCGTAGGACTTGGCCAGGTTGTGGCCCTCGTGCGTCGGCACTTGTCTATCGTTCTCCAAGTCGCACTTGTTGCCTATGTGTCGTGTGTCGTGTGCGTTTGGGTGTGAGTTGTCGCCCAACGTCACCTCGCTCCGCCTCCTGTGCGGCTGTACCGACGAGGATCATGGGCACGTTGTCTTCGTCCTTCACTCGAATGATGTGCTCCCTGAAGGTGGAGATCTCCTCGAACGTGGAGCGGTTCGTGATGGAGTACACGCACAGGAAGCCCTGCCCGGTTCGCATGTACTATTCACACACCGCGCATGCCACGTCAGCGCACCAGTACGCCCCCCCCAGGTGTGAAGAAGGTGGCCTTCATACCTGATCTCGCATTGCGGAGAACTCCTCCTGGCCGGCGGTGTCGAGGATGTCGAGAAGGGTGGTCTCGCCATCAATCGTGACTTGCTTTCGATACGAATCCTCTGTGTTGATGGCAAGCACAGAGAGAGAACAATCAGAACAAGGAGATAATTGAGACGTGGCGATGAGGCGAGGTGTTTGGGGGAGGCACCAATGGTAGGATCGTATTCGTCAATGAAGTGGTTTTGTATGAGCTGAATCGTCAAGGCACTGTTGATAGACAAAGCGATCACATGAAGATCAGATGATATCTTCAGATAGCGTGCTCCTTGGAAGGGAAAGGATCGTAATGACGAACCTCTTGCCCACGCCTCCTCCGCCCACCACAACCAACTTGTACTCTGTCATCTAATTCAAAAAGAGTGTTGCTCTTGCGCCTGCTCCGTCAATCCGTTAAAACGATCAAAGAGTCCAACAACAATTTCTTTTGAACTTAACCGCAACCTCACTTTGCCAGCAATGCGAGCTATGTCGAGTAAGGGACGTTCTTTTCCAGTGGTCGGTATCTTTAGCACCTACCTTACAAGGTGCGTCTAAAAATAGTCATTTCGCCATTGGACCAGCAACTTCGACACCTTAACGATCTCTAAGATTTCCCGCCATTTTTCGTGGGCAAAGGAAAAGCAAAGGGTTTGCGCTCCACTTGACGCCGAGCGGCCACCGACCAATCGTGGGCTGGTTGTGGACAGCATCCAGGGACTGGTTGTGGTCTACAGAGCCCACCACCATCACCAGCTTTATAAAGGAACCCAACCGACAGATGCGCAGATTCGCTAGACCACCGTCTTCTACCTCAACTTCTTCTTCTTCTTCGACCACCACACTTCGGTTGGCGCTACGGCCCGCAGCAGCCTACACCACCTCCACCACCAGCAAACCGCTCGACTTTGGCAAGGACCCCAGCAAGTCGCGTCCCATGTCGTCCTCCTACCAAGACGTCCTCTCGTCCCACCCGCCCAAGAAGCTGCATGTCCGCTGGCCTGGCCTGCCTGGTTGGTCCCACCCACCTAAAATACAGCATGCCGCCTCTCATGCTCATATCAAACCATTTGTTCCATATGTACGTCGCGTGGGGTGCGCAGACATGATGCAGGAGGGCCAGGAGCTGCACCCCGACCAAACCGCGCGCATGCCCACCGTGTGCTGGGACGGCGACGAGAACGACTTCCACACCCTCGGTACACCACCGCCACC
>CDFN01059629.1:0-11835 GCA_000826445.1 Acanthamoeba quina | reverse complement strand
TTGACTGACCCCTCTCTTTGCGTGCGTGTGCGTGTTTGTGCGCGCCTGCCTCCATCCATAGTTTGTACGTACCACCACCACCACGATAGAGGAGGCGGTGGTGGTGGTGGTGGGGTGGTTTGTTGGCGCACTTGACTGACCCCTCTCTTTGCGTGCGTGTGCGTGTTTGTGCGCGCCTGCCTCCATCCATAGCGGGTACGTACCACCACCACCACGATAGAGGAGGCGGTGGCGGTGGTGGTGGTGGTGGGGTGGTTTGTTGGCGCACTTGACTGACCTCTCTCTTTGCGTGCGTGTGCGTGTTTGTGCGCGCCTGCCTCTCTTTGTTTTTGCCTAGTGGACATGTTGTCTCAACCGCGTCCAAGGGCATACACATGGCTGTCAGACAGGCACCCACGTCGCCGCATGAATGCTCAGGAGCAAGCCTCCCTGTTGGTCGACTGCGCCAATGGTGTATTGAAACCGTTGAACTCCCCTCCCCGCATGGGGACCATGGTGTGCAAATCTCTCTCACATGTCCAAGCCATGTGCTTGTTGAACTGTGCCAGCCAGACAACAATGCAATTGGCCCTGTTATTAAGCTAAAGTACATCACAGCTGCGACCGAAAGACATAGCATGTAACAGTGTCGATGTCCACCGAACAGACCATCCGAGTGGTCCCCAAGGCGACATCGAGAGGCATGTCCCACATAGGTCCAGTCCCAGGGACTCCCTACGTCGCATACGCTGTAGTGGATACAACTCCCCGTCATCTCGGCTTGTTTGGTCCTTTATTCTGTGTTAAGTTGCCCGCTGCTGACGTAATGACTACCGCCGGCGCAACGCCACCCGCCGCCTTGTCTGATCCACGCATACCCCATGGGACAGTTACCAATCCGGGCGAGCTTTGTCTGGATGGCTTGCTGTCTGGCTTGTTCATCCCGAATCCGGCGTGCTTCCTCCGCTAGCCGTTGGCGTTCCTCTTCCTCGGCAGCTTGTCTGGCGGCCTGCTCCAGCTCTTGTCTGCGGCGCTCCTCCTGCGCTTCGCGAAGCCGCTGTTCTTCGGCCAGCCTGGCCAGCTCCTTCACGTAGTGCTCCCACCGTTCCAGGAGCTGTCTTGCGGCAGCTGCGTCCAGGCCCTGTTGCATAAGCGATCGCAAGATAGCCGGGTTGTTGGGATCGACCGAGTCCAGGTCAATAATGCCGAGAGCGCGAAGCGGTTGCCATGGGTCGTCGTCCGGCAACAGCTTCTTCTCATCGCCGTCGTGGTCGTCGAGTGCAGCAGTAGTAGCACGAGTTGCGGCGGCACATGTGCCCAGGGACAACGGAGCGTCCTCTGCCGATGGCAGACATGCAGCGGCGAGGCGTCGCGCGCGAGGTTCCGTAACGTTCTGCTTTGTGGCGATCAAGTCTCGCATCGTGGTGCGCAGATGGGCGAGAGTGACCGGGAAGCCCAGCTCCACCTTGCCGTACAGAGCTCGGCCCCAGGCCAGCACATCGCGCCCGCTCGACCAACCGGGGGCGTCGCCCAGTTCGCGTAGCAGATCCGGCAGAGCAGAGGCGGCGGCGTCATCCAGCGTCATTTCGCGCTCGGTCAGGTAGTCGACCAGCACGCGGCTCGACTTGGCCGGGTCCCATGCGCGGAATCGCACGCGCTGCGGGAAGCGGCTCGGGAGTCCTGGATTGCTGGCCAGAAGCGATGCCATCTCGTCGTCGTATCCGGCCAGGATCACCGAGAGCTTGCCCTTGTACTGTTCGGCAGTCATGAGCGCGCAGATGGTGTTCATGACCTCGCCGCGCGGGTCCTCGCTGAGGAGGCTGTATGCCTCGTCGATGAAAAGCACCTTGCCGAGAGCCTCCTGAAACAAGGCCTCGGTCTGCTTGCCGGCCTGCTGCGCGTAGCCGGTGACAAAGTCCCGCGCGTGCTTCTCCACCACCGCGGGCTCCGTCAGTAGGCCCAGCGTATGCAACATGCGGCCCACCAGCCGCGCGGCGGTGGTCTTGCCGGTGCCGGGAGGCCCCACGAACAGGTAGCCGTACTCCAGCTCGTCGGCCACGCTGCGCCCAGAGGCCTCGGATTTGGCGACCTTGACGGCGATCTCGGCGCGCACGCGGGCCAGGTCGGGGCCCAGCTCCTCGTCAGAGGGAGACGTCCGTCGGTGTTGTTGCGACGTGGCAAAGTCTTCTGGCAGGAGCTCCTTCTGCTCCTCCGCCGTGGACGTGGCTTGAAGGCGGTCCTGCATGCGCAGCTTGGCCGACGAGAGCAGGTTGTGTACGGCGCCGGCGTTGCCGAACCTGGGCAGTGCCCTTTGGCGCTCCAGCACTGCCACGGCCTCTAGGCGCGCCTTGACGCCCATGGTCAGGCCGGCTTTGCGCGCGGCGTCCTGGAGAATGCACCAGAGGGCGTCGTTGTCATAGTCGGTAAAGAGGAAGGCACTGTCCAGATTGAATCTCCTGGCCAGTCCGGCGTTGGCGTTGCGCAGCATCTTCTCCATCTCGTCGCGGTAGCCCAGGAGCACCACGGCGATGTCGTCCCCCGGTTTTCCCTGCACCCTCTCCACCAGCGCGTTGATGACGTCCCGCTTGTAGGGGTCTCCGCCGGAGGCGCCATGCAGGGGCGAGCCGGCGGCCGGGTCGAGCGCGTAGGCCTCGTCGATGACGAGCACCGAGCCTCGGGCGGCCTCGAGGATGCCCACGGTGACCTTGGTGGCCTCGCCGATCACGGTGCCGTTGAAATCCGACGCCGTTTTGTAGATGACCTCGCCGACGGTGAGGAGGCCCAGGTGGCGGAGGATGGCGGCGTAGAGTTTGGCGACCGTCGTCTTGCCGGTGCCGGGGTTCCCGAGGAACACCCGGTTGAGGTTGAGTTCGATGAGAGGCTCTCCGCGCTCCTCCAGCTCTGCGTTGCGCGCGGCGACGTCGACCATCTGATCTATGGCCCGCTTCACCTCGTTCAGCCCGACCATTTCGCGCAGCTCGTGGTAGGCGGAACAGTGCTCGAGCAGGGTCGCGCGGTCGGCCTTGGGGCCGAGGAGGTCGTCGCGGGTGAGGCGTCCGAGGTCGGGCTTGGCCCCGCGTCGGCGCTCCTCGACGATCCGCACGGTCTGCCGTTTGACGACCACCGTGTCGAACAGGTTGCGCACGTCGCGTGCGTTGCCGAACCCATCCCGGCCGCGGCTGCGCCCCAGGCGTTGCGCGGCGACACGGCACCACCTCGGGTCATCCACCCAGAGCCCCGCGGCGTTGATCATATCTTGGAGCATGGCGCAGAGCTCGTCGTCAGAGTAGTCGTCGAACACGAATCGCTGCGGGAAGCGGCTGGGCAGGCCGGGGTTGAACTCGACCAGCTTCTCGATCTGTTTGGAGTAGCCGGCGATGACCACGACCAGCTTCCCTCGCCTCTCCTCCATCTCGTCCATCAGCAACGCCAGCACCTGCCGGCCGGTGAGGTTGTTGACCGGATCGAGCTGGTAGGCCTCGTCGACGAAGATGACGCCCGTCGCTATCTTGTCGAGCAGGTCCTTGAGCTTCGCCGGTCCGGCATCGAGCAACTTGCCCCCGGTCGTCCGCTCAACGGTAACAGTGGCCCCGGCGCCAAACAGGCCGCACTCCTTTAGAATCTCGCCGTAGAGTCCCACCACCGTCGACTTGCCGGTGCCTGGGTTGCCTTCAAACCGTGCGTGCATGTTGAGCCCGCTGTATCCCCGCCCCTGTTCCCTGCGCACCCCGAGCTCCTCGAACAGCGTGACCATTCGCTCCTTGACGGCAGCCAGTCCCACCAGCGCCATCAGCTTGCCGAGCGAGGCGGTCTCGGCGGCCGGTCGTTGGTCCCTCAGTTCGTTCCATCTTTGGTCCAGCGATGCCGCGGCGGGCCGCGGGCGTGGTCCGGCCTCGGCTGGGCGCCCGCAGTTTATGGCGGCGGCGGCATGCTGCTTCAGCACGCTGCTGGCTTCGGCGTGCCAGTCGGGCGGGTATTCGGCGCACGCCACCAGATACGCCACCGCAGCACCACAGGCGGCAGTGGCGTCAGGGGCCGTTCGCATATCCCACAAGAAGACGGGGGCGCGTTCCGGGCACTCGTGGCGGTGAGCATGGAAGAGCCGCCGAGCTTCGGCATCGTCGTGCTGGAGCTTTTGCAGGCAGAGCGCCTCCAGGACCCCGGCCAGCGAGCGGAGTTGCGCGGGTTGTTGCGGATCAGCGAGTATTGCCTCCAAGCGGGTCACAGCTTTGGAGAGCTCGGTTAGCTTGAGAGCCGACGTGATGGAGGCCGGCAGGCGCTGGGCGGTACGCCGGGCCACCACGGCCTGGCGGACGTTCTCATGATAACTGCCAAGGAAGGCAATGGGTTCGGTGGGACAGAGGTCGTAAAAGGTGGCCAACGCATCGGCCAGGCCTGCCACGTCGTCGCCGCTCAGCATGCGACTCGCCACGCGACCGCGGAGCCAGCTGCTAATGGCGGACCTGCCGGTAGGCGACAGCTCCTGGGCAAGCCGTCCGCGTCCGTCCACCGCATGGGGGTCCGCCCCGTGCTCCAGCAGCATCGAGATGACGGACATCCGGCCCAGAGCACAGGCCACGTGCAGCGGCGTGTCGCCGCTCCCATCGCGGCAGTCGACCAGGCGGCGACACGCGGGGCTGGCGAGGAGCGTCTCCAACACGGGGTGCGAACCCACGCGAACGGCGATGTGCACGACGCTCTCGTTCTCGGGGACGGTGAAGGAAGTCGCGTCCACGCCCATCGCCAGAGCCGATTCCACCGCACGAGCGTCCCCGCGAGACACGGCGGCATGGAGGGACTGGCGCAGTGCCACGTTCGCCCTCACGCCGTAACCGTCGTCTATCCTGTGTTGCAGCTCGGGGCAGCGGGCGGCCTCGCCTCCGACCACGAGGTAGGTAAGCGAGTGGTTGGAATCGAGGGCCGTGGCCAGCGCTTGGCCGCCTCGTTGCGTGGCGAGGTGGTTGGACTCGAGCGAAAGGTGGTTGACGCTGGTGTTGGAGCACAGGGCTGCGGCGAGCGCTTCGAACCCCGCGTCGCCTACCAAGTTGCGGTCCAGGCTGACGAGGTGCAGCCCGCTGTGCGCGGCGATGACCCGAGCGAGGGCGTGGGTCCCCTCGTCCCCGATCGAGTTGTCCGCCAGGAAGAGACTGGTCACCCGAGTGTTGTCGTCCCCCCGCAGCAGTGCCTCGGCCAGGGCTCGCGCCTCCGCATCGCCCAGCGACCAACCACGAAGATCGAGATGCTCCCCCAAGGAAGGATCGTTGGCAGCGATCCGGGGCAGGAGCTCCTTCAGACGCGACGCTTGGTTTTTGGGTCTTGTGGTGGAGCCAGAGACGATTGCTTGAAGATCCAGACAAGGCAGGACCCCCACCGCCTGCGTCGGGTCGCCGAGAAACTCGCCATCTAGGATTAAAGTCACCGCCTCGGGGGCGGTGCCGTATTCCTTCGCAACACAGAGTTGGAGCTCTGCGATGGTGGCCAGCTCGGATAACGTTCCACTCACGGCTCCCTGGTCACTGGACACATAAAACCTCCTCATACTCTCGAGTCCTGGAGCGAGACAGCCAAAAAACGCAATAAAATAATTTACGGTGAGGGTTTCATTCCCCGTTGGCGCAGTCGACCAATAGGGAGGCTTGCTCCTGCACACTCATGCGGCATGGGTGCCTGTCTGAAACAAAGAGAGGCAGGCGCACACGCACACGCACACAAAGAGGGTCAGTCAAGTGCGCCAACCACCCACCACCACCACCTCGCCCGTCGTGGTGGTGGTACGTACCCACTATGGATGGAGGCAGGCGCGCGCACGCACACGCACGCAAAGAGAGGGGTCAGTCAAAGTGCGCCAACAAACCACCCCACCACCACCACCGCCGCCTCTATCGTGGTGGTGGTGGTACGTACCCGCTATGGATGGAGGCAGGCGCGCGCACGCACACGCACGCAAAGAGAGGGGTCAGTCAAAGTGCGCCAACAAACCACCCCACCACCACCTCCTCTCCCGTCGTGGTGGTGGTACGTACGGGGTATGGCTGGCAGATTTGAAGGAGTTAATCTACAACATTGAGTCTCACCGCGAACGGACCGCTCTTGCACGGGTCTCAATCGTCCATCCGCACGGTTCGGTGCCGCCCCGCCAGCGTCAACCCACTAGTGACGTAGTAAAACAGCCACAGTCTTTTTGCGAGCGAGTTGTAGGGATGGAAGGGTACGGGAGAGGTTGCAATTAACCAATCAACCAACACACGCTCCATGTTGGCCCAGTCACTCAGTGCTCGCGAAAGCGCTTTCGCTATGCCGACCGATCGCGCCTGCTGCAGATCATCGCCGGCGACCTGTCCCCGGCGGTACCACGACCGCCCTGAACGTTTGCTACATGAACAAGAGCGACGTCGGCGAGCTGTGGCCCGAGGGCAAGCCCGAACGCGCTTACGTCGCGTTGGCGGGACGTTCGTGTTCGAGGTCATCGAGGTCGAGTCGAGACGGGTACCGTGTCGCCACATCGAATTGAACCGATGCCAGAGGCACTCGCTGCGCGCACGTGTAGGCACGGCGGTCGTGTGCACTCGAGAAGTGGTCAACAGCACGCTCGCGGGCGCCATCGTCGAGGTGGATATGCTCCCGGGTGTGACGGCAGGACGACCCGCTGTCCGGAAGCTTGATCTTGTCCTGGCCTTTACCGAACTGGTCAAAACCAGCTACCTGTCGCCGGGTCAGCTCCTTTCGTTGGTGCACAACGGCGTCCCGTTCAAGTTCCTTGTGAGAAATGTTCTGGTGAATGGGACAAATCCCTATGGCGCCACCGCCTATGGCCGCTTTCTACCCGGCGACACCCGACTGGACCTCATCGCCTACGAGGGCTCCTCGTTCGACCTCCTCGAACACGAGGCCCCGACAAACCTTGGGCAGAAGGGCAAGGCCAGTAATTCCGTGCCGCTACCGGCTGCCTTCCTGCCAGACTTGACGTTCCAGGAAAAGTGCAACATCGCCGGGATGGACGAGCAGTTGCAGATCGTGCGCGAGTCGTTTGCCTCGCGCGTCATGCCGCCAGCGGTCCGGCGCGAGCTTGGCATCCAGGCGGCCAGGGGCATCCTGCTGTACGGCCCTCCCGGATGCGGTAAGACGGAGATCGCCATGGCGCTTGGTGTTCACGGATCCGAGCGACCCCAACTTTGTCTAGCCGGTGCACGTTCTCGCCTCCGAGCTATTCGAGTCTCACGTGGGCGACAGCGAAAAGGCGGTGGCCAGCCTCTTCGAACCGGCCATCGTTGCGCAGCGCACGCTCGGCGACAAGAGCCCGCTGCACATCCTCATCATGGACGAGATCGACTCGATCGCCTCGAGGCGTGGCATGCGTCCGGGCGGCAGCGGCGTGGAGGAGAAGATCGTCAACATGCTGCTCACCAAGATCGACCGACCGGAGAAGCTCGACAACTTGCTCGTGATCGGCATGACCAACCGCAAGGACGATCTGGATCCGGCCATCCTTCGCCCAGGGCGGCTCGAGATCCACATCGAGGTCGGCCTGCCGGACAGGGCCGCGCGCCTGGGCATTCTCATGGTGCACACCCGGCGCATGAGGGAGGCCGGACGCACCGAGGCCGGCCTCGACGATCATCTGGCGACGGTGGCCGAGGCCACGATCAACTTTACCGGAGCCGAGCTACGCAGCGTGGTGAACAAGACGGCGCTCGCCGACCTGGCTGACAAGAGCGGCATCGACTTTACCCGTCTGCTGGCGCCAAAGGACTGCATGACGTATGACGAGTTCTCGCGCTACCAGCTGATCAACGACGCCTTCCTCGACGCATACAAGTCCGAGACGGCCATGATAGTGTTGGACGACCTCGAGCACTTTCTCAACTACTCGGGCGAGCAGTACTCCAACGCCATCCTGCAGGCGCTCATGGTTCTCGTGCGCAAGGAGCCCCCGCGCAACGACCCGAGCTCCAGGCGAAACTGCCTCCTTATCGTGGCCACCACGAGCCATCTTCCGGCGCTGCGTGCACTGGGTCTGGCAGACATGTTTGACGCCGTCATTGGTATCACCGACATCATGGAGGGCGACGAGATGAAGGCCGTACTGCAAACGGTCACCGTCGGCCATAGCGGGGAGCGGGCGTACACCGACCAACAGATAGACGCCATCACACAGACTCTGAGCAGCCCCATACCCATACGGCAGCTCCTGCTGGTTGCCCGGCAGGCGATCTATAGCTGCCAGGATCCGACCGGCAGCGATCGGGTGGCCTGCTTCAACGAGAGCATGGCCAAGCTGACCCGGCGCAGCAACAACGCCTTCCTGGACCCTCTCTAAACGGGAAGCAAACTCGGCGTGTTGTTTATTGACCATAATCAAAAGAGAGAGAGAGAGACAATCATTGAACGTACGGGTCGACGTAGATGCGCCTGAAGTAGGAAGGCATGGGGGTACCGGCTGCGAACGCGAGACCCGAGACGAGCATTTGGTGTCTCTCGCCGCCGGCTGTCGTTCGCAGTTTAATGAGCAGCCCTCTCTGCTGGAGAGCCATCGTGTAGCGATCGCGAATGGCGGCCAGGGCCCTTTTCGCCTGCTTGACGAGTTCCTCTCGGCGGGGCGCTTTCACGCTGCTGGTCGTCTGCCTCTAGGGAGAGGGCCATGAGCCGACCGCGGGCGATGCGCAGGTCCCTGGGGAGGTCCGCCTCGCTTACCAGGGGATAGGGGGCACGTCGTTCGTCGATGGGCCATCGGGTGACGGGCGGCGGGACGAGAGCAGCCAGGCGATCCCGCAGCTTCGCCGTGTGGTCGGCTACCTCGGGAGTGCCGGTCTTACGAGCTTGGATCACGCGCACCACCTCCTCCTCATACACGTTGCGCAACCGGATGCGCGTGGCCAACACATCGGTGGTAGGCTCTGGTACCATGACACAGTCGTTGACAAAGCTCTCGTAGCGCGCGCGGTCGAGCAGCTGCAGGTACTCGCGAACGGCGAGGAAATGTTTGACGCGCCGCTCCGGAGCAAGCTCCAGGTGTGTCAGTAGTTGAATGACCGGTGTGCGGTTGCCGGAACTGATGGTGTAACCTGGGCCGCGGTTGTGGTCTCCTTTGCCGCCGCCGTCGGCACGCCGAGCAGGGTCGAGATATCGAGGCCATCAACGACAGGAGGAGGGAGGTCTGGCTTGCGTTGGAAACGCTTATTGCCGTCCCAGCAACCGATGGGATCGCGACCCGAAGGTCTGCATTTTGCCAGAAGCATCTTCTCAGTAGGAGCCTGACAAAAAAAAAGCTCCTCCTTTGTTGTAGCGATATTGGCCTTTTATTGATAAAGTAGAGCATTGTCCAAAAATATGAGGGGATGTAGAGAGAGAGAGAGTGTGTGTGTGTCTCATGCCATCGACTTTTGCCTATAGCTGATCACGGTGGGATCGTTGGGCATAGGCGACCAGCGCCTGGACAAGCTTGGCATCGGCGGTCGACTTGACGGTGCGCATGGCGTCCTTGAAGTGTCTGTCGGTCACGTTCCACGAGTAGAAGCGCGCGTTGTCGACAATACGTTTGTCGCAGCCGTTCTTCAACGACGCCCGCTCCATGTCGTCGTCGTCGTCGTCGTCGTCGTCGTTAGCGCGAATGCCCGTAATGGCGTCTGTCTCCTCTAATCTTACATCGGCTGGATACCACAAGCCCTTTTGTGAGGTTGGATGGTTATCGGGGTCGTAGATGGACCCGCTGGCTATGGTCGTGGTCTTGGTCACGAATTGGTTCAGTCGGTCGGCCTTGAGCCCGGCGTAAACGCCTCCGTGCAGTACGTCGACCGGATGCTCCACCTCTCTCAGACCGTACCACTTGCTGCCGATCTGAGCGAACCACCTGTAGTCTGGTACCGCCTTCACGTGGTTCCAGAGCGCATCGTCGGCGACGGCCGACGTGGCGTCGACGACCGCTTGCTTCAGTTGCTGTTTCTCGTGTACCGTCCAAATCCAACCATTCTTCATCACGCCTATCAGACCCAGGTCGACGTACACGCGCAGTGCGTCCCGCTTGCCCGGCAGGACAAGGTCGCGTAGGGAGTCGGAGTCGATCTTGGCCAACTCGACGTCGTTCATCTTCCGGTGTAGCAGGTCTCCGTGGGACAAGGACGCACTGGCGAACGCATCGGGCACAACTGCGTCGTCTCCTCCCTGCTCGACGCCGAACGAAAGTTCGGCAATCGCGCTGAATCCTTCGGCGGATTGACGAAGGAAGAGGTCGCTCAGACGGTGGTCGAGCGTGAAGGTGCGGTTGAAGATCCTGTAGCTTTCATAGGTATGCTTGAACGCCGGAATGGCCTTCTGGACCTTAATCATTTGCCCTGTGGCGTCCTTTCTTGCGACCTTGAACACCTTGCCATCGGCAGAGAGTTTGAACGGGAGATAGGGAGCCTTCCTAACCAGCGTTGCGAAACCCGACCAGACGGTTTCCACGCTACCATCGGCTTGCGAGACGTCCTTACCCATCAGCGGATGCGCGCGGCTGTCGTAAATAGATATGCCTGACACCACGGTGGCTTCCGTCAATAGGCGTTCGAGTCTGGCTGTCCTCGATAAACAGGGTCTCCTCTTGACGAAAGTAGCTCCGCCATGCCCATCCCGAACCAGCTCCTGCCGATTTTCAGGACCCAGCGTTTCAAGCCCATCGTGCCGGTCACGAGCCGCCAGATGTCCTCGATGGTCACCGCTTTCCTCTGCGTCGCAGTGCCTATGCTCCCCAGATCGACGTTGACCTCGAGTGCTTCCCTCTTACCGGGGAGCACCAGTTGGCTGAGAATGGCATGGGCCTTTTTTGCCGATGCCTCGGGACCTGCCGCTATGTCCCATAACTGGACGCTGTTCATCGCCGTGAGCGCTTCCTCTGTCCAGTCCTCGAAGGCGCTTGGTATAGTGGCCTTGGGAGCCTCTTGCACGACCGGCAGCTCGAGCTTCGCGAATACGTCGACGCCACCGTCCTCGTTCTCACGAACAAAGATGTCGCTGATGCGACGACTGGCGCCTCGGTCATCGCGGAACGCGCGGGCAAGCGCAGAGACCAGCCCGCTACCCGATAGGAGCGTTTGGTCCCTCTGACAGCTCGAGTACGAATCGAGTACATGCACTTGTTGCCACGTACGCTCGCCGTACAGAGTGAGCTTGTCAAACGAGGCCGCGTTGGCCGCCGACTGCTTGGTAAGCCTGGTGACGTTGCCAGTGGGCAGCGCCTGTCCCGGTCCCCAGCAGCCTACCGGTAGCCAGATGAAGTCGGGGCGTTGCATAGGCTGTGTCGCAAAGTAGTCAGAACCATCGCTGTCGAGAGTTACGGTGCCCGCCAGATGGTTGACGGTGACTCCGGTCTCGGGGAGACTCAGGGCGCCGCTGGCGTAGTCGGGATTGATCACTCGCACAAATCGTCCGCCCGCCGGATCGCGTCCTTGACCAAACGCGATACATCCGCCCCCGAGTAATTCTCGGTTGCGCACTTTTTCACGATCATCGCGACATCTGCGTCGCTCAGGTGTGCCATCCGCTCGCTATAGGTCGGTGTCAACCACAGCCGCTCGTTGTAGGTGGCGTTTTCTTTGTCCTCGGGCTGTGGTTTCGCTGGGTGGTAGATAGGGACAGTGGGAATCTCGTTAATCCATTCATGCGCGTCACTAATTAGATGACGAGGCATTTGGCTATCCCGCCGTTTACCCGCGCTTGGTTGAATCTCTTCACTTTGACATTCAGAGCACTGGGCAGAAATCACATTGCGTCAACACCGCTCGCCGGCCCATCGCAATGCTATGTTTTAATTAAACAGTCGGATTCCCCTTGTCCGTACCAGTTCTAAGTCGGTTGTTAATTGCCACCAGAATAGCTTTTACA
>CDFN01059625.1:0-12411 GCA_000826445.1 Acanthamoeba quina | reverse complement strand
GGGGGTGAAGCAAAGGGAGGGGTAGTACCGATGAAGCACTCGCGGAGGACACGGGAGCGGTTGGGGAGCTTGCGGTCTTTGATGGCCACCCCAGAGCTGGGCGACCGCAGCTGGTGCACCAGCACGGCTGGGTCGACCTCGGCCTCTGGCGCCTCCATTCCGTCCGGCCGTGCCTTACCTCGCCTCGCTTGTATGGCACGTTGGGGTCAAACCACCAAACGAGTTCCTTCCTTGTGGCGCCTAGCTAACGGCGACGATGTTCAAGGTGGCTGAATCGCGTGGTGCCACGTCATCAAGTTGGCCCAACAAGTTTAGGTCCCAACTGCCGCCGCCGTGGTGGGCATGTCGTGTTGATCATCCAAAGCAGTAAACCTCTTCACACAACGCACCCGAGCCCAGATGGGAAGTTCAGGGGGCGGGCGGTACGGACGTGTCGTCTATGCGCGTGCGCCAGTCGTCCGGCAGGCCGTCGTCGATGCGTTCCCAACCCGAGGGGGCCGGTGGTTGTCGCTGGCTGCCAATGTCGAACAGGATCGCGTGCAGAAGCTCCCGCGGCAGATCGCCGAGCAGTAGGACCACTTGTGGGCCGCCAGCGCCCTCGCGTTGACGATTGGCAATCAGCAGCGTCAGGCGCACCTCTTCGCGAACCTTGGACGCACACGATACAACAGTCATATGAGGACAAAGCCCATCCCTGGGGGGGTCGCAAGTAAGAATGCGCCCACCTGGGGATCGACTGCGATCAGGCCTGCGAGCTGAGCCAGACTCGAGCAGCCAGAACGCAGGTAGACCCGACCTTGCGATGTGGCAAAGTGCCACGTCCACAATCGGGCCTTGGCCCGTGCGGCCTCCTCGCCTTCGGCCATCCAGTCTGCCAGCACCTCTTGCGTCTGAAGCGGGAAAAGAAAAACCAACAGGTGCCGCTGCCGCGGTTGGTCTTCCGGCAAAGGGGGGAAAGGGGAAGGGGAAGGGGGCATCAAAGGTACCAACCTGGGCGATCTCGGCCTCGATCTGTTGGCATATCTTGGGACTGAGCGGGTGAACTTGAATCTGTGTCAGGAAAGTGGCCACAACCTTGGAATGCGTGTGCGCAGGACTCCATCCGCTCGCCCTGAAAGAAAAAGGCGCCGCCTCCACGATCAGCAAGCGACCGTCCATGTGGCCACGGTCAAGTGCTCCTTGATTGATTGGTTGATTGACTACTGAGATCAAGGAAGCGCGTACGAGTCATAGCCGAGTACAGCAACGGCGCCGTCAGGGCCGACGGTGGGGTGGTAGAGCGGCGTGAGCAAGCGAAGCTGAAACGGGCGAAACGGGTATTCTTGTGGGAACGCCACGCGAAGAACGAATGCCCCACCTGGGCAATGACCACCAATGGACATTGTAGGCGGGCCGAGGTTCTCATAGAGCTGCAATTCAATGTAGCCTCACACACACACGGCCACGCACCTTCGTAGAAGCTGCCGGGTGGCCCTTCGATGACGAGTTCCACCCACGCGGCGTCTTTGCCCACCCGCCAGACATGCACGAGCTCGTTCTTCAGGGGGCCATCTTTGGCCCAGGCCGCGATCTCTCGGCGTTGCCTTTGCGCTGAGAGAAGGTTAAGTCCAGAACAGTTGGAGGTGGTCAGCATTTTACCTCCGCCGCGGAGGCGAAAGGGCAGTGGGAGGGGCGACTGGCACGTGGGCGGGTCGCGTTGTGGACTTCGTCGAGCCACTTGAAGGTCTCGTCGGTGGCAGAGTCTCTGGGGACGGGGGCGAGCGGGAAGAACAGCTTGGCGGGCAGCCGCACCACGACGTGCAACGTGGAGCCGTTGCTGGCGCCGTAGTGGTTCAAGGTGCGACCGTCCTCCAAGCGCTTGCCAGCGAAGATGAGCCGCACCTCGTCCGGCTCCATGCCCGCGAGCTTGCCGATGCACTCCTTGACCTCGCCCACGGTGGTCAGCGCGCCCCTTGGACCTTCCTGGTCCGGAGCAGCGGAGAGCTCCACTTGGAAGCTCCTGCCGTCGATAAACTTGGCCAAGATGGCGAAGGGGATGGAGCTTGTGTCCGCCGCGGCCTCCATCGTGGGTGGGCAGTTGAGCTTTGGAAGGTGTCGGGGCGAACATTAACCCTAATTTTGGCAATTTTTAATCTTAATTTCTTGATTTCAGGAAGAAAATTGACCTGGAATCTCGAGCCCGTTCTCGATCGTCCTCTCGCACTGCTTGACCAGGTCCTCGATCGTGTAGAGGTAGCGCGCCAGGTCGACGAACAGCGACGGTCGGATGTGCGTCACGGCAATCTCGTCCATGTACGACTCCCTGAGCCCCGAGAGCAGCATGGCGTTGAATTACCGACTGCGCGCTGCGAGGACGCATTTGTGCGCTCGGATGCTGGTCCTCGCCTCGCCATCGCCATCGCCATCGGCGCCCTCGTTGCCGTTCTTGTGCGCTCTCTGCTCCACCGCCGAGTTCCCGATCAACGGCCTCGATGGCGACACCGCCCAAGCGCACGATGAGGTCCGAGAAGAGCGGGTCGTCAAAGGCCCGCGCAAGATCGGCCGACAGCGAGTTGGAGATGGCGCTAGTCGAGAGCGAGACCAGCTGCTGAGGCGATGCGACCCTCCGGAGGATCTCCTCCTCGAGCTCCTTCGTCTCGAATCGCTGGCACAGCTGAAGCAAGTCTCCCACCGCTTTGGCCGCTTCGATCTCCTCTTCGGTTTCCTCCTCCACCTCCTCCTCTTCCTCTTCCTCTTCCTCTTCCTCGACCTCTTCTTCTCCTTGGTCGGGGTCCTCCGTTCCGGCCTGCTTCTGTCTCGCCTGGTCCCGAGCAAAAGCTGCGTAGTGGCTGGGCGTCAACCGCAGCACGTCGCAGTACAGGTACTCGAGGAAGCTCATCGCCGCCTTGTAGGAGATGTTGGGCGGCAGACGAATGACCAGCCTCTCCCTGCCACTGCCGCTGCCGCTGCTGTTCTGTTGACGCGCGGCCCACTCTGCCTCGACTACCTCGCGCAGCCGAGCGCACCGCACCGATGATGGCGTGGGCATAGAGTCGCCGGCCTTGGCCGTCTCCCTCCGAATTGCCCACGAGCAGGCACGAGTCGCTTCCCTCCTCCTTGTCGAGGATGGAGCGCAGAGACACGGAGGGCAGGATCGTTGGGTCGACCACCTTCCGCCAGGAGTATGCGCTCTTCAGTGGCTCACCAAACCCGCACGAGTTGCCCTCCTCCTACACCTTCACCAGATCTTTCCTGCGGTCACCCTGCGCCGTTTCCAGCGGCAGGCCTGTGGTATCCCGGTTTGGCTCGGCGACAAAAGACACCCACCATAAAAAAAACTGTCCTTTCACGCTGGAAGGGGATCCTGATTTCCATGGACGGGTTGAAGGCGCCCAAGTGGGGCGAGAACGAGAGCGCATCATTTGTTGTCCAAAAGTCATTGTAGGCGGTGAAAAAGGAGGCACCAAACAAAATTATTCGTTTAAGGTGAGGTAAAATTTGACTGTGTCAGGTACCAGAAATGGATTTTTTAAATATTTTTTAAATGCATATTAGGTACCCAATACAGCCATATTTGATGCACCTACCTTAGGTATGGAAAACTCACCTTAAATGGCAGTTGTAGGCACAGCAGTGGTGGTCAACACAGGGTCTACTGGTGATGTGAGCATAGTGGCTCCAGCCTCAGCTCCTCCAAGCATGACTGCAGCCAGAGGAGGATTGATGGGTGCAAGGGCAATACTGGCAGTTACACATCTGATGGTGTAGACCACCAGGCACACTTTACTGAGAAAATAGCCAAATACGCCCATGGTTGTTGGTGGTTGTTGTTTGTGGTTGTTAAAGCTCAATGAATTGAGGCTGAACTTCTTCATGAACACCAGCACCCCCAACAAGTTTTTAAGGCACCAAACCTCATTGTACTACCAATATTTGCTCATCCTTAGTGCAACCACATGCCTTTCTTGTGTGTGTGTGTGTGTGTGCATGTATCTCATCAATCAGGTGCACATGGCTGTGCTCAACCAGTATCCTGGAGACCACATGCTGATGCACACATCTCATCCTTGCCTTCCAGGAGAACATTCAACCACTGGAGGCTGTGATGGACCTGATGCAGCTTCACCTGCCATCTGTGCAGGCATGTGGGCTCAGGTGGGACATGTGGACCAGCATCATGGGCAAGGCCATGCTCAAGCTCAAATGAAGATGAACAGCATCTCCTCCTCAAGGCCAGCCCAAACTGCTGCACCTTGGGCATGGAACTAATGTGAAGATTGTAACTCAAGGCAGCTTTGATGGCCTTGTTGGTGACTGAGGCAAAAGTGGCCAGCTAACCCTCTTCATCATCTCTCTTGTGTTGGCCAACAAGACAGGTAACAAACTACCAGTGTTATCGCAATTTTGAGGAAGAGTTAATGTTTTTTTTAAGGTGGCTGGATGGCTGGCTCAGTCCTTGAAGAAGATGCGGGAGCTGTCGAAGGAGAAGCGGAGGAGCTGGAGCTCGTTGCGGTAGGAGATGAGCTTGCGGAGGGTGAGGTTGAGGGTCTGCTGCTCCTCCTTGTCCTTGACCTTGGCCTTGGCCAGCGCCTGCAGCTTGGCCTCCTCGTCGCGGTGGCGCTCCTCCACGGCCTCCCACCAGTGGAGCGAGTCGAAGGCGTCGTGCTGGTCGAGCAGCTTGAGGATGTAGACGAGGCCGATCGCGAAGCCGTCGTCGCTGAAGGCCGGGTCGAGCGCGCCCTTCTTGGTGAGCTTGTCCTTGGTCTTGAGGATGTGCTGGACAAAGTTGAGCGTGAGCGGCGGGATGATGATGTGGAAGTTCTTGAGGTGCACGTTGCGCGCGTCCCGGAACTCGGGCGCGAACACGTTGACCAGCATCTTGAAGTACTCGGTGCCCTCGGCAAAGTTGCGCGCCAGGTAGTTGATCGTCGCGTCGAGGTTCTTGGCCGCATCGACCGTGTGCTCCGGCAGCTGGTCGCTCGTCGCCAGCGTTCTGCACGCGTGTCGCGTCGCGTACGTTGGTTGTCGCACGCTCCACAGTCAGCTTAAGGGACGCATGTGCCACACACGACACGACACGCACACAACACACAACACGACACACAACACGCACAGCGCGGCACACGAACCCGAAGGAGGGGATGGAGGCCAGGTCGGGCACGAATTTGATGGCGTTGGAGGTGTGGTAGAGGCCGCCCGACCGGATCATTCGGATGTAGCCCATCGCATTGCCGATCTCCGTGATCAGGATCCTGTTTGGGTTTTTTTGTTGTTGTTGTTGATGATGATGATGATGTTGATGATGTTGTTGTTAGCGACTGCGCGAAGCCTAGGACGTGAGGGGTTGATTGGCGAATGTATGTAGGGCATTACCTGAACTGGTCGAGGTAGCTGAGGCCCTGCTCGGTGATGCCCAGCTTGCGGATCTCCTTGTTGAAGGCCTCGGCCCGGGCATAGGGGTACCTCGGGTCCTTGCTCTTGTCCGTCTTGCTCTCCTATTCACCAAACATAATTAATTGATAAATAAATAATAAATAAAGAGCAGAAAACAACAAATAAAAAGATAAATAAAAAATATTATTATTGTTATTTACCTTGAAGAAGCGGATGTCCTTGAAGAGGCGGGCCTTGATGTGTTCGTCGTAGAGGAACTGGGAGAAGATGACGAACTTCTGTCGCAGGAACTGGTAGGTGAAGTTGACGGTGGTGTTCATGATGCCCGTGCCGTGCGTTCGGATCGAGTTGGCGATGTGCGCGATGTTGATGGTGTTGATCGTCTTGTTGGGTCCGCCCGCCTCGACGAAGATCTGGTTGTTGAGGTTGTAGTTGTACTTGGACACGAAGATGTGGATGTTGCGCATGATCTCCAGCACGTCCAGGCCCTGGTCCAGCGTCTACTCGCCCCCTCCCCCCACATTCACGCCCGCCCGTGTGAGTCTACACACTGCACGACACCGCACGACACGCGGGGGGGGGGGCAGACGAACCTGGCCGGGGAGATGGACTTCGGTGAGGTGGAGGCCGTACTTCTCGGCGGCGAGGTTGCGCATCTCGCCGTAGGTCTGCCAATCGTAGAGGGCCACCGTGGTGAGGTTGTAGAACGTCGTGTCCAGGTAGTGCCCCACGTAGCCGGCCACGTCCACCACCTGCCCACCACCGCCAGCGTCAGCACTCGACACCCCCCACTTGCACACGACACGACACGACACGCACCGGGGGGGGGTAACGTACCTTGTCGAACACTCGGAGGGGCCGTAGCCGCACGAGGGAGGCGAGGTCCTGGAGGCCGTTCTTCCACGGGTCGCGCTCGGACACGGCGAGGTGCGAGTGGATGTGCAGACGCAGATCGGTTTCGATGTCCCGGCACAGCCGATCGAGCAGGTGCTGCACAAACACACGCACGTGAGCCTCGGCACATCTATGGCACACGACACACGAATTATCAGCTCTGGTGGGCGTACGCTCTTGATGATTTCGTCGATGTGGTTCTTGAAGGCGGTGAGCATGTCCTCTCCGGGCTTGTGGACCGCTGCTCGCAGGAGCGGCACCACATCCTGCAGAGCCGCACACAAATACTGCACAAAGCATTGTGTGTCATGTGTGTGTGTGTGTGTCGTTTGTGTTGCGTCAGGAAACGTGGAAAGAGCAAGGAAGGGGAGCGGGCCGCGTACGTGGAGCTTGTGCGCGGTCTCGGGGTTGGCGTAGATGTCGTCCAGGTGCGGGGGCAGCATGTTCTTGGACCAGAAGAGGAACTCGCACTTGGTCGAGTC
Source organism: Acanthamoeba quina (assembly GCA_000826445.1). NCBI lineage: Eukaryota > Discosea > Longamoebia > Acanthamoebidae > Acanthamoeba > Acanthamoeba quina. The sequence goes on along the minus strand of CDFN01059625.1, from coordinate 5,662 downwards.
CCGGATGCGCTCGCCGAGTCCGCTCAGCAGCTCGAGCTTCTTGACGCCGGCCTTGAGCTCCTCCATCTCCTGCTCCTTCACAAAGTCCTGCTCTCACACGATCACCACCGCACACGGTGATGAGCACACCGCACGCAACACGCAACACACGTGACTTCGTTGATGCGTTTGGAGGGCGCGTACGGGCTGGAAGAGGACGTGGAGGCACAGGCGGAGAAGGAGCAGGCGGTTGTAGGTGGGAGCGCCCTGCAGGATGTTCAGACTGAGCGTGGCCGCCGCCAGCACATCGAGCTTCGCGTCCGAGTACTTGTGGGCCGCCTGTTGTAGCAAGACGACACACACGGCACACACGTTCGATTAGACAACGAATTGCCAGGCCTGAGGTGGGCTTGAGGTGGTAGTCGCGGCGTACCTCGAGGCGGGCCTTGATGGGCATGAGGGCGGACTGGAGGCGGTGGCACACGACGCGGGCCATGAGCGGGAGCGACTGGCCGATCATGCCCGAGCGGCGGTGGAAGGTGGCCTCGATGGCCTTGACCAGCTCCACGGCCTGGAACAGCGCGCGCACCTGGCTCCGCTTGATGGGCGCGCCCAGGGCGACGTGGAAGTGCACGGTCTCGCGGAAGATGCCGACCAGGCGCTCGGCCAGGGCCGGCCCCTGGGCCAGGAGCGCCATGCGCGTGTTGAGGATGTCGCGCAGCTCGGCCCGGTTGGCCAGGTTGGACTCCATGCGCACCATCCAGACCGACACCTTAAGGTACATCTGCTGGATCTCGGCCGGCAGGCTCTTGTCGAGCAGGGCCAGGTGCTCGGCGCGCTGCTTGGAGATGGCGATCTTGCCCAGCGTTTTGACCAGCGGCGCGGCGTGCTTGATGAAGAACTCGGGCGCCTGCCACGACGCGTTGGCCGCCAGGTGCACCACCTGCAGCCGCTTCTGCAGCTCCCAGATCTTCTTGAACACGTCCTTCGTGGCCGCCACGTCGCGGTACACCAGGTAGTACAGCGCCACCAGCGCGCACGCCCCCGCGTACTTCATGCCCAGCTCGTCCCTACGCCGCACGACACGACACGACACGCACACGACACGGCGATGAGCGGGAAAAAAACATAAGAGAAGAGAAGGAAAAGAAGAGGAAATGATGACGATGATGTTGAAGGGAGAGGGTACCCGGTCATGGGGTTGGCGAGGCGGGAGGCGAGGCTGGCGTGGATGGTCTGGAGGTTGAGGAGGAACTCGGTCTTGAACACGCGGTTGTTGCGCACCTCGACGAGGCCCGGGAAATCAAACTCCTGCTCGATGCAGCCCTGTAGAGTGCGACCATCGGCGAGACCGAGGCGTGTGAGCGAACCGCCGTACAAGATCGGTTATTCGGTGTTGGAGTGTTTGGCGCATTCCGCGTCCTGCGTACCTGGAAGATGAGGCCGTCGAAGAGTTGGCCCTCGAGACTGAGGAGCAGCTTTTCGAACTGCACCAGCTGCTCCTCGTCTGTGCTGAAGCGCGAAGGCGCCGCTCGCATGGACTTGGTCATTCTGACCGCGCAGACCAATCAATCCGGCACCGCGTGACAGAAAAAGAGAGAAAGAACATTCGTCAGCGTCATTCGATTCCTCTCTTCAGAGGCCGATGATGATCGGTTGTTGGCGTACCGCTTGTACATGGCCCAGGCCTGCTTGAAGGACTCGTTGGAGGTGATGATGGTATCGAGGCTGATCAGGGCCACCAGAAGCTCGGCCAGCTGCTGGTAGACGGTCTGGAGGTGGATGGCCTTGAAGCTGGTGATGTAGAGCTTCTGGGCCGGGTGGTAGAGCGAGGCCAGCTGGCGCACGACGTTCTGCACCACGAGGTAGACCCGATTGACGAACGTGGAGAAGTCCATGAGGAACGGGTTCAGCATGCGGCCCACTTGGGTCTGCGCCTCGCCCTCGCCCAGGTCGCCGTCCTCCCCGAACGCCATGAAGGGCGGCGCGAAGCGAGTGTTGGCCTGCAGCGCACACGACACAAACGACACGCAACGCAGCACGCACGGCACGACGGCAGTAGAGTTGAAGAGGAGCGAGGGTTTGTGAGCAATAGGGCAGACTTGTAGAGCTCTTGGAAGAGGGCGTACTTCGTCGGTGAGGCGCTTCATTTCAGAGCTGAGCGAGGCGAAGACAAGTAGGATCTTGTTGAAGAGCTTGTTGTCGCTTTTGGTGAGCTCAACGATCTTGGTCTGCTCATAGGGTTCGAAATTGAGGCCGATCGGATCGACGGTCGAATCCCACACATCGCTCAACGATTCGTCCAGCGTTTCCTCAATTACACGCAATTGGGAGGCAAAATCCTGGACGAAGCTCTCCATGTTGGCCACCAACTTCTCGCCCACCATCTCTGTTCAGGGCATTCATGTTCCATTAGCGCGCCGGGGGCTCATCTCAGAAATGGCAGAATAATAAGTGTTAAAAAATGGAAAATTTGTGTGACACTAATACGCGAGCAGCGCGAGCGTACTTGATGACCCATCGTCGAAGGGGTCGAACTTGTAGTCTTCCTCAGCATCAGCCATTGTTGTCTCCACAAGTGCGATGTGCGCCTCGGCTTTCTCCTTTGCCTTTTGCGCCTCTTAGGTCATTCGCCTTCTTAACGCCTCCCTGAAAAGAAAATCAAAGATTATCGCCAAAAACACAAACAATTGGATTGGAAAGATGAACAAGGGCGGATTGTCGTCTGTGGCTAATGCGGCGGTGGGAGAAGCCCACCGCAGGCACGTTTGCCACTTGTACAAGCGAGCGCTTAAGCTTCAGCTCGATTGGTTGGTGAAGCGCGAGTCGTGGTACCCCGAGGCCAACAAGACCCGCGCCCTCTTCCGCCAGCACATGAATGAAACCGACCCGCGCACCATTTCGCGCCTCGTCAAGGATACTGAGAATCTTCTTTATACCTACCGCCATCCCGATCCCTACGTTTGTACGCATTCCCTTCTAAACATGAGGGGGGGGGCATTTCTTTTATTTTAATTTTGCAATCTAAATCATGCACGTTCTTCTTTCATTCAGCTCCCATGTCCGAGGGAGGCACCAAGTGGCAGCGAAACGTGCCCGTTCCCCCGGAGGTTCGTACCTTTGCTGGTTGTCCCTGGTGCGTGCAGACGTCTGACTGCTGTCTGGGAAACGCGGGTGCAGATTGCGGAGAACGGCTGGGCCGAGTTCGACTACGAAGAGTTTGAGCAGCCTCCGCCCAAGGCCGAGTTCTGAGCGCGGCTGTGATGAGGAGGACGCAACAATAAACCATCAACCACACCAATCACCAGGCCTTGCCACAAACATTGAAGGCGCTGCCTCACCAGAAGAGAATGAACCCAACATTCACGAGGACCGCAAGAGAAGAAGCTGCTGTTAGTTAGGGTTGCGTCGCTACCAACTGGCAGTTCGCGTCACTTCACGGAAGAGACAGTGATCCTGTGACCACGACGCATGAGGTGCGCCACTCTTGAGCCAAACGAGCGGCATTCCCAGGGAAGCGGTGGCCCACGACCACGCCGGCAAATGGTGCTGGTGATTTCCTTCGGGTTTTTTGGACATTTTAAGAATCTTTTGTGCGCAGGCAACACTAGGCTCACCCATTCGCATTTTCTTTCTTTCAAAAAGAAATCTAGATCAACGTCAGCCTTTCGCCTTCCTCTACTCGCCATCTCTCTCTCCTTCCTCAACGACATAAGCAAACATGGAGAAATACGTGAAGGTCGACAAGCTGGGAGAGGGCACCTACGGTATCGTGTACAAGGCGAAGAACAGAGAAACAGGCCAAATCGTGGCCCTCAAGAGGATTCGGCTCGATTCCGAAGATGAGGGTGTGCCTTGCACCGCCATCAGAGAGATCAGTCTTCTGAAAGAGCTCAAACATCCGAACATCGTGAGGTAAATAGTGGCGCGATCATCTCATTTGTGATCTCATCTTGCTCACCCGCTTTGCTACCTGCAGCCTCTTTGATGTTATCCACACGGAGAAGAAGCTTACGCTCGTGTTCGAGTTTTGCGATCTCGATCTCAAGAAGTACATGGATCAGCACAACGGCATAATCTCGAAGAACACCATGAAGGTGCGCCAGCAAATGCTCAATCAGTGCCATTTCACCCATCTAAACCGTAGATTTGCAGTCGTTCTTGTACCAGCTGCTGCGTGGCGTGGCCTTCTGCCACGAGAAGCGCGTTCTTCACAGAGATCTCAAGCCCCAGAATCTGCTCATCAACAAGGCACGTAACCTCTTTGTTAACCCAAACTGCGCGTAGAACATCATCAATTCAAGAAATCTCATCGTCAATTCGCCCACAATGTGCAGAAGGGGGAGCTCAAGCTGGCCGATTTTGGCCTTGCGCGGTCCTCAGGAATCCCTGTGCGCAGCTACTCGCACGAAGTTGTCACGCTGTGGTACAGACCGCCTGATGTGCTGATGGGATCGCGAAACTACTCTACTTCGATCGACATCTGGTCCGCCGGCTGCATTTTTGCTGGTACGCGCTCTCACCGCTAGCACAACGAACGCAGTCTCCTCACAACGTGCATGCAGAGATGGTGACCGGACGACCTCTCTTCCCTGGCAGCAACGCCAACGACCAGCTGCTGCGGATCTTCAAATATCCTCTTCACCTTCCCTTCCCCTCCCTTCTGCTTCTGCTCGTTCAGTCTGGTCTGTCCTTGTTCTCTTGTTCTCGCTTCGCTTTCTGCTCGTGTCGTATTTGCCTTAATTCCATTGTACGAAGCTTGGCACACCGACTGAGGAGTCTTGGCCAGAAGTCAAGCAGCTTCCGGACTTCAAGGTGCTCCCCCCTTTCAGCTGCGCCTCGTGGCCACTGCGTGAAAGACCGAACAATCGTTGCTGTGACACCTTAGCGCCTTGTCGCACAGTCTGACACCTGAATGCTCTCTCGGCCACACTAGGAGGATTTCCCGCGATACCCCGCCATCTCTCTGAAGACGCTGGTGCCAGGGCTTGACGAAGACGGCTACAACCTGATCGAGGTTCGTTTGTGTTCCTCTCCAGTCCTGCGCGTGCGGCGGCGGAGTTAGTGAACCTTTCCACTTCTCACACGACTCTGGTGTGTGTGTGTGTTGTGTAGCAAATGCTGCGGTACAACCCCAACGAGCGAGTCTCGGCAGAGAAGGCCATGAGACATCCGTACTTCTCCGACGTGATTCTCCCCAACTAGAGCCTTCAAACGACGAGCTAGCTTGCTTCTGTGCTTCTTTCCTCCTCTACGCACGGCCAAGACTACATGAGCCTTGACCGCCCCAACGGTACCAGCTTCCGGCAGAGGAGTGGCAAAAGGCAAGGACCAACACACCCCCGTCTGTCTGTAGAGCAATCTCTTCTTCTTTCCGTTCCTCGTTGTTCTCGCTATTTTGTTTTGGTGTAGAGGCCACCCAGTTCCAAATTACACGCATGTACCATCCGCTCCCCCCGCTTCTTGATGAGATGGGGGGGGGGGAAGAACGAAAGCGATGAAGGAGGTGGAGAAGACTCTTCTTATTCGTTTAAGAAAGCACACAGCCTCCGCGCTTACCACCGTGATGGATCACCTGCGGCGGCGGCGCGTTGCGAAGCCTCTCCTCAGCTTCGGCACGCAGTTTGGCCTCGAGGTCAGCGCGTGCTGTGGCCAACTTGAGCTCGGCCTGCAGCTCGGCCTC
>CDFN01059610.1:2948-14134 GCA_000826445.1 Acanthamoeba quina | reverse complement strand
ACGACGTCAAGGCCAGCCAGGTGCTGCTCTACCGAGCCTTTCACGATCTCTACCGACATTTCCAGGCCGGTGGTGGCCACCTGTGCTCCGCCTCCGAGATCCGCTTCGTCTCTTTCGACGACCTGTGCGCGTCGCTGCTGGGCCGCCAGGTAGACACCGTCAAGAGGCGCATGCGCGAGACCCTCATCGACCGACTGTATGCCGACGTGCTGCTGGCCGACCTGGCCGAGGAGCGGGCGCTGCTACCCCACGTGGCGCTCTCCTCCTACTCGGCTCTCATCGCCGAGATCAACAGGTGGGCCACAGTGGAATGGCTGGACCTGTCGTGGGAGGCCTTGGTGCAGTGGATAACAGGACAGCACGACCTGTGCCAGCGCCTGATCGACGTCTTTCTGCGCGCTATTGCCGCGGCCAACGCGGATTCGCGCATGGTACCTGTGCAGCGGGACTTTAAGGCTGCCGTGGAACGCCAGCAGGCGTCGGGCTGGGAGCAGCCGCTGCAAGTCCTCCACGGGGCAACGGCCCTGTCGTCGCATCCGCAGCCGTCACCGTTCAGCGCCCACATGGCTCCCTCGCCTGGTCTCGCCGAGGCTGCAGCCACCAATGAGATGGAGATCTGCGGCGGCGGTAGCCTTCGTCTGGCATCATCGGCCGGCTCCTCTGGCCCATCGTCGCTGTCATGGCCGCTGAGCATGAGCACCAAGCCCTCGCCAGGCCTTGCGCACCCTGCCATAGGTCGTAGGTCGGCACTAATCACTCGCAAGCGGCATCCAACAGCCCGAGACACCGTCGTCTGCGTGCAGCCCCGGGCTCCAGGCAGAGAGAGGAAGCGGCTCTGTCGCATGCCCGCTTCGACACCCGCCGCCCATGGCGCCGACGCGAGGGACGGCAGCGGGCAGGTCGACACGCCCGGCATTGCCGCCGGAGACCCTTCAGCGAATGAGCCGCTTCGAGACGAACGTGCCGCCCTGCTCGAGGCCGACCTCCAGGCTTCACGGCTGCAATTCATGTCTCGCAAGAATGCCTTCGCCGATGGCCAAGCGAAATGCGACGCCAGCCGCCTCTGGTGCTTATCCAGCGACGGCTCGCCCAAGGTGTCGAACGAGGTCAGGCAATTGCACGACGCCATCACCGAGTGCATCGAGTATGCGATCCAGAGTCTGCCCAATCAGTGGACTGTTGCCGCCAGCGCCCCCATGGCTGGATCGCTGGGTGGGGAAAGCCACAACCAGCAGACGCCGACGACGACCTCAACCTCAGCGCCGCATGTGCCGTATGACCCTCGGCCGGATCGTCAGCGCCTTGCATGTCGAGCGCTACGGCAAGCGCTACAGGCCATCGTCTGCCTCGATGACGACCTGGTCTTGATGCTGGCTGCGCTAGAGGCCGTACCGCGCGAGGTGGTGGAGACCTGTGCCGGACTGTGCCGCCCAGCTGGAGACGGTGCAACTGCCGGTTGGTCGGCTGAGAGCGAGTGCGAGAGCGACGTCGAGCCCGCGCTGGCGAGCGACAAGGAGCACGATGGCGGAGACGGGATGGAGGTACTACAGTGGCCAGAATTCGACCGCAGCGCTTTCTCCCCCGCCCCATTGGAACCACTACTATTCGACGAGCATTGGTCGACGGACATAGGCTACGACGACCAATGTGCCATCATCAGAGACCTCGTGGAGGCGCTCTCATGAGACGCGGACTCGTGCCCACATCTCTTAGGGTGGCGATATCTTTCGCGTTATGCTGGTTAACGGCTAGCCGGCCCTTTTGCCGACCAACTCAGTCGTCTACGCTATTCGAACCCGCATTATACCGGATGGATCCTACAATATACATAAATTATGCGAAATTGGTAGTAGTCGCACTCGGATTCGCATTCGGACTCGCAATCGTCCGTTTTATGCAGCACATTTTGAGAACAAATTGCGCACGATTAATGAAGCGCCAGGGTTGCCCCACACCTTTGGCTCCCCAACACTCAAGCCGAGGCGTGGCTGCCTCTCGAGTTCATGGGGTTTTTTAAATCCTGGCCGCAGAAAGGTGACGCTGTGCGACAAGAGGTTCATGCTGGAACAACTGCGTGACGCGTTAGTCGCCGAGGGCCTCCACGACGTCGTCGGCATCAGCCTTCTCCATGGCGGAAACAGAAAATGGAGCAAGAGTTATGCTAGGCTGGCGCCTTCTTCGGAGGGGTCAACAGTGGGGAGATCCGGCCACCAGCGGACATCCGGGCCGGACTTTTCCGCATTCTCTGCCTGCTATCGCTTTAATTTTATGGCGAAATGTACAATTTTGTGAGAGGTTGGGGAGAAACTCGATTACAGAAAGAAATGGAAGAGGCTAGGAGCAGCAGAGAACGAAGGCTACCGCAGGGGGCAATTCTCACGGACGAACAAGCCCGGCAGAAGATTACTCTCATCCACCAAACATCCAGCGCCAGATCCGGTCATGGGCGGCTGGCGGTTGGGCTTGCCTTGCACGACCTCCTCCTCTTCTTCGAGGTTGCGGAGCGTCAACTCGCGGGCTCTCCCTCCACCATGGGCTTTGCTTCCTTTGGCGCGGTGCTCCATCACGCTGCTTCCGACATGAGCGAGAGATCGGCGAAGGATCTGATCTTGGATGCGCTCGTTTTCCACCTGCTGTGCTCACTGCCCGAGGTGCGCGGCCATCAGCAACGATGGGCCGTCCTCCAAACAACGACTCCCTCCTGTTTCCGCCGTGCAAGGGCGCTTGTGAACGGCCTCTGCCCCGAAGAACACCTCTACCGCCTACCACGCGAGACGCTGCGCGACCGCCTGCAAGAGGCCCATGGCATCGACGAGCTGAAAACCATACGCCACAAGCTCGTGTGGGCGGTTGATGAAGTTGTCGCTCTCAGAAAGGGCGCAACCACGGTAGGGGACTGGGAAACGGTCTTCTCCCGCTTGGACGGTGACCAGGATAACGACCCTGCAACGGACCGCACGAAGCGCAAGGCCAGCAAATCACCCCCGGCCCGACCGTCATCCAGTGCTTTCCCCCTCCCCCAAACCCCCCTTTCCTCACTCACCGCCCTCCCCTAAGGTGCTGACGGCTGATTTGGTGGTGGGCGGGTGGAGGAAAACGAGCCGTGCTGGGCACCTCCCAACAGCCGCCGTCGGACGCTTGCCCGCGCCTCCCCTCTCGTCCGGAGCCAGACAACTTCTCGACAGCCACAGACTCCTACGCTCCGACACTGCCCCGCAACGCAGAGAACAGCGAAACAAGCCCTGCCGGCCCAGGCCAGATGACCGAGTACGCCTTCCCAACAGTGGGAACACACCAGCTGCTCCGCCTCCCCCCCCACATCTTTCTGTCCCCCTTCCGACATCACTCATGGGCCTGCGCACTGCGCACACCGGCGGCAGCCTGAGAGTTCCCCTCCCCCCTCCCCCCAAGGACCTCCACTCACTTCCCACGTTTCTTTCCTATTTCTACTCCTTCTTCCCTCTCGCGCGCAGAATGGACCTGGCTCGCGAGTTGGGATTACCAGAGGTAGAGCAGTCAGTGCCCCTGCCAGGGGGTAGTTTGCTGCAATTTCTCTTTGCGCAAGGCCAAGTCTCCATGAGCCTGCGCTCGCTGGCACTGCATGACTGTGCCTTGGATGACAAGGCACTGGTAGATGTAGCCGCGGCGATCGACGGACCGGACGCCCCACTTTCGCACATCGGGGCGCTCTCCCTGCGCAACAACCGCGACGTCACCCTGGCCGGGGGCGCCATCCTGGCCTCGGCTCTGCTCTACACCCGCTCCCTCACGGAGGTGGACATTAGCGGGTGGACGGGCGCGCGGCTCGATAGCCTCGCGCTGCTAGGTTTTGTGCATTCCTGCGCGCGCCGAGGCGAGCTCGCCAATTGCGTCTCCGATGAGTTCAACCAGGGATTTGAGCTACAACGCACCCGAGGCAACGCCGAGCCCTACTACAGCCTCCTGTGGCATGATATGCCTGCGCAGCAGCAGCAGAGACATGTCAGAGCGGCCGTGGGCCGACGCGAGTGGTACTGCCTCCTTGCCAATGCATGCAACCACCTGCCGTCCGAGCCGTCTCTACTTCGGATGACGACGCTGGACCTGAGGCGGTCAGACATCAACGATTCGCTGACCAGGCGGCTGGCTGCCGCGCTGCCGCACCTCGCCCATCTAGCAACGCTGCTGTTGGCCGACAACGACATCAGTTCAGTGGGCGTGAAGGTGCTTGGCGCAGCCCTGGCCGAGCACAGTCATAGCCTCGAGACGCTGGACCTGTCAAACAACTACGTCGGCGACGTGGGGGCAGCCGCATTGCAGCCGCTGCTGATGAGTACCCCAGCCGGCTGCCCGCCGCGGCACCTCCGGACGCTGTGCCTGTGCTCGGCGTGGATCGGGACGCAGGGCGCCAAGGGTCTCGCGCGGGGCCTGCGCAACAACGTCTCCCTGACCGCGCTTGACCTCGGCGGCAATCCAGAGATGGGCGTCCTGGGTGTGGCGCGGCTGTGCAAGGCCCTGCGCACCAATATCTTCTTGAAGCGGCTCAACCTCGGCGACAATGAGCTCTCGGGCGAGGCCGCAATGGCGTTAGCCCAAATGCTGAAGGACAACTTGGCCCTCCGTCATCTCGCCCTGGCCAATAACCATCTGGGAGACCGTGGGGCGGCGGCCCTCGCCGCCGAGCTGCGCGACGCGCTGTGCCTACGACAGCTGGATCTCGAAAACAATGGGATACATGGCCACGGCGGTCTGGATCTGGCCGAGGCCCTGCACCTGAACGGCCTTCTGAAAAGGCTGCACCTCGGGCGCAACTTCCTGGGTCCGGCAGGGGCGTTTCACATGTCCGAGATGCTGCGCGTCAATCGTTCGCTCGCCCACCTCGACCTATCCCACAACACCTTGGGCGATGTGGGCGCACAGCATTTAGCCAACGCCCTGGCGGCCAACACGACACTCCGCGGGCTGGGTCTCAACCGCAACGGGATAACGCTGGTGGGCGCGACGGCACTAGCGCAAGCCCTGATCAAGAACGCCACACTAGAGCATCTATATCTGGCGCAGAACGAGCTCCAGGATCTAGGCGTCGCATCGCTGCTCTCGGGCATCCTGACCGGCGCAGTCACCCCGCTCGTGGCCCTCGCGCTGGGTTACAATGGGATCACGCACGTTGGGGCAGGGCTGCTGGGCGAGCTACTGCGGAGGAGCCCCACGCTGACATACCTCGCCCTCAGCGACAACGCCATCGGCGACCAGGGCGCGCGCAGCCTGGTCCGGGCCCTGGCAGCCCCTGGGTGCGCCTTGCAGCGTCTGACGCTGGCCCGGACCGACTTCGGACCTGCCGGCTTGGAGGCGCTGGCGCTCGCGTTGCAGGAGCCCGGGTGCCGCCTTGCCGACCTCGACCTCACCAACAACGGCCTGGCCAACTGCGGCGAGCACCTGGCCGAAGCGTTCGCGGTAAACACCTCGCTGACCCGGCTGGCGCTGAGGGAATGCGACCTGAACGTGGAGGACTGCTACTGGGTGGCCGAGGCGCTGATCCTCAACACCACGCTCGTCGAGCTGGACCTCTCCTACAACGGCCTCACCTCGGTGGCGGCGCGCGCCCTTGTCCAGGGTTGCCAATGGAACGTCGCCAAGTCGCTGTCGCAGTTGAACCTCTCCAACAACTGCATCGATACCCAAGGCGAGCGGTGTCTAGCCGAGGCCGTGTCTGGTGGTGGCCTGCGCGGAGTCTGCGTGCTCCTCGACGGACAGAGGGCGCTGCCTTCCTCCCGCCACTGGCGCAACGGGTTCGCCGCCCTGTTGACGCAGCTTTACGGAGGGAGAAGATGCGATTTCGATCCCGGGTCGCGGAATGTCTTTGCGGGCAAGGATATGGATTGGCCCCACCGCGAAGACGACGGACGCGTGCCCACGGACGCGCACGTCGTAACACCGGAGCGTGAGAGGAAGACAGCGCTCAGTTTCGACCTGCTATGCGCATTGCCCGAGGTAAACAACCGCGACTCCCAGCCGCAGTGGACCTGCGCGCAGGAGCCTCGCCAGAACGCTGCAGCGGCCGTGGAGGACCAAGGACTAAAGCGCAAGGCTGATAAAAACCCACCGCCGGATGCGCATCCGCCACCATGTATTCTTCCCGCACTCCCTCCCTCAGTCTCCCCGTTCCATCCTCTTCGTTTCTGCTTCCTTACGTGCAAACAGCCTTCAATTCCGCCTCCCCCCCCAATCACTCGCTCACTCCTGCTTGTCGTCCTTCTCTTTGAAAGGGGTGAATGGTGGTGGGTGGGGGGAAGCAAAACGGCCGTTTGCGGCCGGTCCCGTCGCGTCGGCCAGCCCGCACCTCCCGAACCCACCCACGACATCGCCGATGGACATCGAGACCACCAGACACGATCCTCCTTCCTCTCCCCTCTTTAGTCCGCACGAGATAGCGCAAGGACCCGACATCATCGAGTAACCGACCTCTCCCTTGGCTGCGTTTGTGGTGTTGACAGTAACCAAAAGGCTTACCTCCCTGTTGTTGTTGTTGCTGTTGGTGCCCCCCCCCGAACAGGGAATCTACGCTCGAGGTGAGCCTACGCGGCCCGTCCGGCCCGTTGATGGCCCCGCTGAGGAGTCAGTTGCCGTTTCTGTACGCGCAAAGTCAGATGGCCGCGAACCTAGTCTCGTTGAAACTGGTGGCCGGCGTCTTGGATGACGACGCACTCGCAGGCCTGGCCGCGCAGATCGACGGACCCCGCGCACCGTTCAGGAATGTCCAGACGCTCGACCTCTCCAACAACCGCGCCCTCACTCTGGCCGGGGGCATGGTCCTGGCCTCGGCGCTGCTCTACACCGGCGCCCTCACGACGATCGACATCCGCGGATGGGCGGGTGTGCGGCGTGACGGCCTCCTCACCGGTGTTATGCACCCCTGCGCGGGCCGAGGCGGGCTCACCATGTGCGTCTCCGACATTTGCAAGGAGGGGTGGGACCCAACGAGTAGGCTTAAGGACATGGATGGAGACGTCGAGCCCTACTACAGCCTCGTCTGGCACGACGTGACCGGCAAGCAGCACGTCAGCGCGGTCGTGGGCGGGCGCGACTGGTACGACCTCCTTGCAGACACGCCAGCCTTATCAGCCTCGTCCCTGCCCTGTATGACGACGCTGGACCTGCGCCATTCGGACATCAACGACTCGCTGGCCGCGTGCCTGGCCAGAGCGCTGCCGCAGCACCCTCACCTCACGGCGCTGCTGTTGGCGGCCAATCACGTCAGCCCGCTGGGCGTGCGCGCGCTTGTCGCGGGTCTCGTCGAGCATGATCATTGTGGCCTCGAGACGCTCGACCTGTCCTACAACTACATCGGCAACGGGGGCGCGGCCGCGCTGCAGCCGCTGTTGGGCACCGCGGCAGCCGCCAGTCGACTCACGACGCTTGGCCTGCGCTCGGTGTGGATAGGCCAGCAGGGGGTCAAAAGCCTAGCGCGAGGACTGCGCGACAACGTCTCCCTGACTGCTCTGGATCTCAGCGCCAACCCCCGCATGGGCATCCTGGGCGTCATGCGGCTGTGCAAAGCCCTGCGCGCCAACAGCACCCTGCGAAGGCTCGATCTCGCCGATAATGCTCTCACGGCCGAGGCCGCAACGGCGTTGGCCAAAGCGTTGGCGCGCAACACCGCCATCCGGCATCTCGTGCTGGCCAACAACCGCTTTGGGGACCGAGGAGCATGCGTCCTTGCCGCAGACCTTCGCGTCAACATGCGCCTGAGAAGTTTGGACCTCAGCAACAATCGGATCAAGGTCCTCGGTGCGCTGGAACTGGCCGAGGCCTTGCAGTTGAACGTCAAGCTGTGCCTGAAGAGCCTCCATCTGGCGCGGAATCGGCTGCACGCTGCTGGCGCGATCCACATGGCTGACATGCTTCTCGTCAACTGCTCGCTCACCCACCTCGACCTATCCTTCAACTCCCTGTGCGACGCGGGTATCAATCAACTGGCTGGTGCTCTAGCGAACAACACAACGCTGCGCAGTTTGAGTCTCCAGGGCAATAGCGTTACACGCTGGGGTGCCACGACGCTGGCCAGAGCGTTGGCTGAGAATGACACCCTGGAGATGCTCTACCTGCGGCAGAACGCGCTGCGGGACGAGGGCGTCGCGGAACTCGTGCCAGGCATTCTGGAATATGGCCAAAAAGGACCCACTCCGCTCCGGGTTCTGGAATTGGGCGACAATGAGATCTCGGATGCCGCGACGAATTCGCTGTGTGACCTCTTGCGCGGGAGCCCGACGCTGCTGCACCTCATGCTCGACGGCAACACCATCAGCGACCTGGGTGCAAGCGACATCGCGCACGCGCTGGCAGCAAACAGCACTCTGCAGAGCCTGACCCTGGCCTGTAACCGCCTAGGACCTAACGGGGCGAAAGCGCTGGCTCGCGCGGCTGGAATCGGCCGCCTCGCCGACCTCGACCTGACCAACAACGGCCTTGCCAACTGCGGGGCGCACCTTGCTTCGGAGCTCGCTGAGAACACCACGCTCACCCGACTAGCGTTGAGCAATTGCGACCTCACGCCGGAGGACTGTGACTGGCTGGCCGAGGTGCTGATCCGCAACGCCACACTCGATGTGCTGGACCTCTCCTTCAACGATCTCCCCTCGTCAGCAATGTGCGCTCTTGCCCTGGCTTGCCAACGCAACCCAGTCAAGTCCCTGTCGCGGTTGGACTTCTGCCACAACTGCGTGGATTCCCAAGGCGAAAGGTGTCTGGCCCAGGTCTTTGGTCCATCCACTGCCTCAGAGCCAGCGGCCGTCCATGTGCTCCTCCGCGACCTGCAGCAGGAATGCCGGGACCGCTACGGCCGCGACAGGTTGGCTGCTTGGGCGGAAGAGCAGATTGTGGCCAGAAACATCTAGGGGCACAAGAACCAGCCACTTCCCTTTCCACGGCTTCTGTCAGACTATTTCTCTCTCTCTGTGATCAAGTTGGACACCCCTTCTGGTGATAAAGTCGTTGCTCTGCTGTCTGCAGGTCTTTGCTAAGGCTTGGACCCTCTTTACAGGTTTTTGTGGCTGGCTGGGAGCTTGCTTTGGACCCTCTATGCAAGTGCTCTCAATCAACGCACAGGGTCACCTTGCACTTGCAACTCCTGCAGTGTAGTAACATTGAGATCCTTGGTATGTTCTCCAATCGAAATCGAGAGCCAATTCTGATCACCTGTCCCTTCCCGTGCTTTTTTGCTCTGGCTGACGCCTGACGTTGATAGGACTCCTTTCAGGCCCAGATACAAGAACACGTGGGGCAGGTATAACACATAATAACACATGGGGCAGGTATTTTGGTCAGTGCGTGACTTCCCCAACTCTTCAAGATTGTGCTGAGTGGATTCTTGTCACGTCGCAGGCTGACGTCAGCCATGCAAAGATTGGTGCATTCCATGCCATTTTTGGCTGCATTCCTTGTCTCGGCCAATGGGCAGCGCATCCATTTCGCAGAGGGAAAATAGCCCCCCGTTTCGTTCCGCAACGACTCGGAATCGACCGGAGCGGTGTTGCAGCATCGATAAAACACGACACTTAAACCCAGACCCGAATGCGACTGGTCGCATTTGCACTCGGACTCGGGTTCGCAGCCGCAAAGCGACGCAAGAAAAGCGGATCGGTATCAACTCGTGTACGATTTATGTGAGTGCGTCTCTTTCGGTAATCGCCACAAGGAGGAGAGTGGCACCTGCTGAAAGTTAACTGACTAGTAGTCCACCACTGCCAACAATCACCAAGGTCATATCGTCGCCCTCTCCGTCCTCCTCAATGCCGTCGTCTGAACGAGGTGGGGTCCCTATCAGGACAGTTGGCCCAGAGCCGAGACAGTCGCCTGCGGGACCTGAAGCAGGGCGCCCTGCCGATCTGCCGCCTACGCTGACCGCTACTACTGGTGGGCCGAGACGCTTTTTCTGTGCGACAGGGCGATCGGAGTATCACAATGAAACCTGCGGCGAGCCCCAGCACGCCACATCGAGTAGGGCACAAGAGGGTGGCCACGGCGAGCAGTGCGAGGCGCGCCTTCGACCGTAGGCCACTCGAATACGTACAGCGCCGCTACCGACTCCTGAGGCCCTATCTAAACAGCTGGACAACTGCTACAATGTTATCACTGGATGGGGTACGGCCGCACTGCGGGGCAGTCCCATCACTCCCCGTCCCCCCTTTCCGGAAGATGGAAGGGCAAGGGAAAGTGGAGATACAAAGGTCAAGGCCTTGCCTCTGGGTGCTGCGTTAGACTCGTAGGTTGACCTTTTTTTGGGCCCTCTTGGCCGTGATAATTCTATTGGTTATTGTTATTTTCTTTTTTCTTTTCTCACCGTAGGGGGGGGAGGATAGGTGGAGTGGCGACAATCGGCATTGACTCAGTCGACTTCGGAGGTCCCGACCCCATTCAGGGCAGAGCAGCCAGTGACACCATATGGATCCCGATCACCGCGCCGAACGGACATCACCATGTGTTCGGGCTCCGGCAGCTCATCGTGAACAACACCAAGTGGGGCGAGGCTGCGCCACCAGAGGGAGACCCACTCGTAGGGCTGGAGCTGCCATGCCTGGCACACTATGTCATCAAAGGGTTCACCCTGACATGACCCGCGCACACACTCTGCAGACTCCGTTTGCCTTTGTATTGGTTGCAATTAGCGACCAGTTCCCCTTGCCTTAAAAGAATGCACTACGCCTATGCTCGGGGAAATTGCTGTGCATTGGCGATGGCTAGAACCCTCTCTGCCGCGAGCCATGGGAACAACAGTGGTTAATAGAGTTTGTAGGCTCTCGGCGGGAGGGTCCAGTCGCCTGCTGTTGTAGTTGGGCCTGTTGAGCCCAGAAAGGATACTCTGCAGTGAAGAGTGGCTGGTGGCTGATCACGCACGCCATTGGAGGCGGGCCCTTGGTCTCGATCAGAGACAATCGCATTGCTACAGATGCATAACAATGCGTGTCACATGCATCACACATTCATATGTGTAGAATGTGTTTCACATGCGTAGCACGTGTTCACCATACATAGAATGTGTTTCATGTTTCTCACACGCATTTTTCCCGTTGGGAGTTCGACGACCTCATGCTACGCATGTTACGTGTATCATGAATACTACGCGTATTCGTTGCATCCCCTCAACATGAAAGCGTAGATCGAGTTGGAGCATGCCAGTCCTCTGTGCATGCGAAGGCCGCGTAAGGGGA
>CDFN01059574.1:0-14441 GCA_000826445.1 Acanthamoeba quina | reverse complement strand
CCCCAGAGTTACATGACGCTCCCTCTCCCTACTTGTACAGTACCAGATCATGGTTATATCGTTGTTATTTCCACCCTTGTGTGTGGTCGTGTGCCTTGCCCATAGCCGGCGTCTTTGAAACGCTTCCAGAATTTGCGAAACGGAGGCGGACCAATCCAGTTCGCCCAACCCAAGAAAGGGTTGCCGGCGCCTCGCCAAGCGAAAGAGCCAGTTCACGTTCAAGTTCAAGTTCAAGTTACAGGTACAGGAACAAGCTGATGTTGTCGGTGCGTGTGAGCGTAGATCAAGGTGGCACCATCACGGTGCTCGACCTCTTCCTGCCTGAGGAGGTGGCGTACGACAGCGATGGGCTTTACAACGTTCTCGGCAACAGCATCGACCTTGCGGGCAAGTCGCTGGAGGTGTATAACCCCCCGTTCAGCGCCTGGGTGCCAATTGAGGCTGGCCTCATTCACACGTGTGTAGACATGGTACGCAAGGCTTTGGCCGCAACAACCGATACGATCCCCACCTGTCGGTAGGCATCTCATAAGCTTCACGTACCTGCCAACAATGCCAACACAACAGTCTTTAAGATCTGAAAGATTAATAAGAAAAAATCCACCACAGTTCGTTCAAACACAGGTCGAGTCAAACGGTCATGGCCGCTCTTCGTCTGGACTCGATGCAGCAATCACGCACTCCCGACTTCCCTGCAAGGCGCCGACAAATCTGCTCCGACTTCCCCAATTTCAAATTAATAAAAAACCTTTATCCCTTCGGCTGGTGCATGCGAACGTGGAACTGTCAATCGCTGTTGGCGTCGATACAGCCTTCTCGCTCGGCCGCATGCCAACCACACAAAGTTGAGGTAATCAATTGATAAGTAGACAAAATTCGAGTGGAGCAAAGCGATTGCGCGTAAGAAATGTCGTTCCTTCACTTCATCGAGCTGCGCTATTGATGGATCACGAATCTTGCACCTGGCCTCTCTTCGTTCGGATCAGATCTTGCGCGACTCGCCTCGACTCGGCCACAATTGGCGTTGAGGGCGAAGAGCTCTTCACCTTCGAACCATCCTCGTTCACCCGTTGGCTCGCCATCATCGAGCCTGCTGGCCTCATCGCCACGTGCCCCAGCAGATGCAGGAGTTGTGGTGCTCCCACAATAAACGAATGCGCACACTAACAGGAGTGCATATATGCAAAACGTCTCTAAACAGCACAAAACGTCCATCTATCCAACCTCTCCGCTCCTGACGCAAGCTGCTCCTGCCTCCTCCGTATCCTCGAACTCCGAAAACCTAAGCTGAGACACGGGCAGAGACAAACGCAACAAAGAAAGGGAAAAACCAACCCTATGCTGGGCGGGAACAGAGAGGGCGGGATGTGCGAGCGCACTCTGGGAGACTAGAAAAGAATAGTCTCCCTACGCTGCGCTCGCGTGACACGGCTGGAGGACCGCCTAACCGGCGGCCCACCGGCAGCGCGAAAAAAGGCTCTACGAGGCCAAAAAAAGGAAGGTCACGCTAACCGCGTGCCTCAACAGCGCTGGCCGCGCTGGCAACACGTCGGCTGACCGCCGCGTGAGAGAAGGGGCGTGTATTGTGGTCGCAACAAACTGCGTTGTTCTGGCTATCGCCGAACAACTACAGTTCTTCACCCTGTTCATCGGTCTGCCCGACGATCGCGTCTCCACCTCTTGCCTGGAACTTGCCAGCTTGGCCACTCACCACTCACTGCGGCCTGATTGTCGTCTCGCACCTAGACTGTGAATTGACCAATGCAGGATAATCAGTACCACGCCTTCTTCTTCTTCTTCTTCATGAAGCTCATCGTCTTCTTGCTGTGATACAGGGCGCCAATCTCTTCGAGAGCGCTACCTGAAGCTGGTGGACGAGCTCGTGGCCGAGGGCAAGGTCAAGCGAGAGCGCGCCTGAGCTGCTCATCATCGGCCTCGTGGGCTCGATCGGCACATGCTACAGCTTCGCCATGATGCCACGTCTTCTTCTGCATCGTATTCTCGACGCCATCGACGCCAACTCGCCCTCCCGCTCACCGTGCGCTTTCTGCCGCACCGCCCGCTTACGCACTATCTTGTGCTCGCTTGGATGATGGGACTGACCTTATCAATCGGCGCCGCACGTGCGAATGCAGAGCTTGACGGCGTGGGAGCTGCTGGCGGAGGGCTTCGGCATCCCCGTGCCAGCCGATGTGGGTGATGATACTATAGACCATCAACCAAGACAAGACCCTCTTCGTGGGCGGCGCCGGCGGCATGGGCTCCATTGCCCTGCAGATCGCCAAGCATGTACGCGCCTCGATGCCTAGTGTGTGCCTGTCGCGACTGTACGCGCAGCATCGACGAGCAGCTGATTAACTGGCTCTACTACGACAGGTGCTGAAGATCGGAAGAGTGATCGGTCTGCTGTCAGGCCTGAGACGATCGAGTACAGCAAGGCCCACGGAGCTGACGAGACCATCAACTACCGCAATCCTCTCGCCGACCAGCTGGGCCTCAAGGTTTGTACTATCTTCTAGTCACTTTATTCATGTTCAAGATCTGCGGCTTACGCGGTTTGCCTCTAGGGCGTGGACTTCCTCTACTGGGTGCTAGCAATCCGCAAAAGGCGTGAAGTGCGATCTCGCTCCTGTGCACGGGAGTGAGATCCACACAACTGCAGGGGAAGCGGCTCACTTGTGTTCGAGTTGATGTTCACGCGCAGCTTGTATGGCGTGGAGCAGGAGAAGCAGCGCCATCCTCAACCGGGTGGCGTCGCTGGTTGACGCCGAGGCCCTGCGCATGACGGCCAACCACAGGTTCGCGTGGGACAAGCCCGCTTTTTGAAGTTTTAACGTTGTTGTAGACGCTGCTGTGCCTCAAGGTGTGATAATGAAATGTGATGCATGAATATGTATAAGTACGTATGACTCCAAAATACAGAGAAAGTATGAATCGCTCTCGAGACCTCTCTCCCTCCTGGTCCGCTACGATGTGCGAGCCAGTCTTCAGTAGGCGCGGAGGCTCGTGCGGGCGGCGCAGCCACTGCGAACGGGCGATTCGCTGAGCGTGTCCGGCGTCCAGGTCAGGGGCGCCCGGACCGCAGCCCTCCTTCGTCGCCGGCTCTGGTGGTGCGCAAAGTTTTTCGATGCTTTCTGCAGAGCCCACGAGACCTGGTGACAGTGGTCGTCGCTGCGTCGCTTCTGGTTGAGCACCGCAGGCTTGGGGTTTCGCTTCTTCTTCTCGCGCAGGAGGGTCTTCATGGCCTGGATGTGGGACAGCTGGGCCTGCAGCCATCGGATGCGCGAGTCTACGAAGTGGGCGAACTCGCTCGACTCGAACGCGTACTGCGGGTTCATGGTGGCGGGGTAGAGCTATATGGTTGTGTCGAGGATGGGTGGTTGTAACTGTTGTGCGTTGGTGTCGTAACGTCACGCTCTTGGTTCGATGATTGAGTGCTGAGCTGTGGTTGATGGTGCGGGACGTTTGCATTTAAACCTGGCCAACCGCCCAGTAACGTGCCCATGTCACCCCAGAACTTTGGCACTTGCACCGAAATTTCAATCTCCCAACAAGCACGATTGGCATGCCGACGCAACTTTCGCGGGTTCGAACCCCCACAAGGCCCAGCCCGGTGGGAAATCTCCCCTGAAACACTCCACCTACCTGACCCTGCGCGTACGCGCCGAGTGATCTTCTCACCCAGCACGTAGCCCTCAATCAGGGCTCTCAAAATCAAACCTTAGCTCACACTCAGCTCTTTAGATACCGGCCAGGTACCAGGTGGTTCTGGAATGCACGAGAATGACGAGCGCGAGTTTCTGGGACTGTCTGGACTGTGCGAGTAGAGGTGTCGTACCTGGGGCTACATGGCAGCTCAGTGAGACTTGACGAGATCATGATGATGGAGTTGAGATCAAATTGCATTTGAATGTCAACAAGAAAGACCGGCGAAGCTCGAGAAGAGAGGTGGACCGTGTTGTGGTGGTTTATTGACGCAGCTTGAAGAAGGAGACGTAGTTGGTCCACGGGTCGGCCGTACGGACTCGCAGGGTGAGGGCGTGGCCCTGCTTGACGGACTTGGGCACGGTGACGATGGTGCGCCATCCGAGCTCCGACAGCAGCACAGTGGCACGACTGTCGCCGATCAAGTTACCGCCGGCCCTCTTCTCCTGCACTTCGAGGACCACCGCACTGCATGGGTGGTGTGCCGTGTCAGTCGACTCTTCCGCTAACAACTGCCAATCAATGCAATGGGGTGAAGTAGAAGGGCTCATATGGTACCGGAATGGTCGGTCCTTGTTCTCCTTGAGGTACTGGATGATCCACCGCCTGGAAATCACCTCCACCAGCGATGCGAACTCCTGCTTCCGTTGGATCATGGTCTGGAACATGGGGACGAAGTGCCACGAAAGGAAGGGTGGCTCCTCGCCACGGAGAGCGGCTTTGATCTGGTGATGAGCCAACACGTCGGCGTACCGTCGCATAGGCGAGGTCACCTTCGAAATCGAAGAAGGAATGACTTCAGGTCAGCACACTTCCGGGAGCCAGCAGTGGCAGAGTGCACGCAACGTCAGTGGCCTCTTACCTGAGCGTAGCTGTCGAGCGCCAGCGAGAAGTGAGGTCCGGGAACGGACGAGTACTTCGTGGGCGGCAGCCCCACCAGGGACTTCCACGACTTTACAACGGCCTTCTTCTCCTTGCCCCGCGCTAGATAATCTAAATATTTTGAGTCATCCTGCACGTGTGCACCAACAAACAAATCAGCAACAACGCCGCAGGGGGACGAGAGCGGTGTAGAGGGTGACACGTACCGGAGGTCGCTGCTGAACGCGGAAGGGGACTGGGATCCCTCTGGCCTCGGCAAACTTGCCAGCGATCTCACCGGCGAGGAGCATCAGCTCCTCCACCATCATACGCGCGCCCGTGCTCTCTTGCATTCCCTCGATCTCCTCTTCCTCTTCGCCTTCTTCGCTTGCGCCTTCCTGCCCCAGGTTGGCGCCCTCCTCGGTGACCTTGGACTCGAGCCGACGCACCCTCACACCTCGGTGCTGTGCCACATCTGAACACGGCCAACACCCATGAGCGACGTGAGTAGATCGTCAAGCCAGCTCACATAGAATGTCAGGGGGATGGTCGATTGACCACGCACCATCGATGCGGATGGCGGTGGTGGGCAGAGACACGATAACGGCGCCCCTCTGCTCGCGGTAGCGTCGTCGCAACTTGGCCATTTCGTGTAGACCCCACACTGCACCCATCGCGGCCTCCTTGTCCACGCCCGGACTCGCCAGTTCCCTGTTGCTGGACGCATCTGCGGACTCCACACGCTGCAGATCGAGTGTCCTCTGGAGTGCCTCCTTGCGCGACGTTTCCCCCTTCTTCTTGCCCAACTTGTGGTTGAGCCCCAAGCGTCGCAGGCTTTCCTTGATATCGTTCTAACAGGGCAGCGAGTAAGGCCTGGAAGGCACAATGCAAGCGAGAGCAAAGGAGATAGCGATCTTGTGCGTACCTTGCGCTCTTCCCGTTCGTCGGCGTCGGGAGCAGCCAACAGCTGCTGCTCCTCCTGAAGATGAAGCGGGAGATACTGTGCCGTGGCCTTGGCGTACTTCTCCTGCCCGTAGAGGATGAGAGAATCGGCCTGCCCGTAGGTGAGGCCGTGCACATTCTCCACCAGCGTGGGAGCGATCTTGTAATCCTTGATTTCACCGCTCTCTATCATTGAGAGGTGCGTCAGTTAAGAGCGTTGGCAGCGAGGCCTGTGGTGGTGCGTACCAGGATCGAGCTTGGCTGCAAACGTCAGCGCGCAGCTTCGAGTGTTTGGTCGCAAGGCCACGGCCTGAGAGGTGAACTTGGGTGGGAACAGGGGTAGGGACACGCCGTTGGGGAGGTACAACGACTGCGCCCTGTCACGCGCCAATAGATCGAGCGGGCTGTCCGGCGTGATCCACCTATGAATCAACACTTGCTGCGGTTAGAGGTCTGTTCTGGGCGTGACGGAAAGTGGGCAGCCGTTCAGTGGGAGGGGCGCAATACCTCGTGGGGTCGGCCACGTGTACATAAACCCAGGTGTCGCCATCCTCGTCGGTCTGAATGGACAGGCCATCGTCGATCTCGTAGGCGTCGTGCGGGTCTATGGTGTAAACTGGCAGTTGCCGCAAGTCCAATCGTTTACCTTCGTCGCGATCCGGCGGGGGTTGAGCGAGCACCTCCTATGGACCCATACCACACCCAGTAGTGAGATGACAATACTCGAACCGAATCGGCCGCACACACAAGGAGAGGCGCGTACATCGACCCAGGTGGAGGCTTCATCAGGGAAGTGAAGTGGTCGGCGGTGGAGGATGATGTCCAGGTTCTCCTTTTCGGAGAAGACGCCCAATTGCACCATGGCGTTGAAGAGGTCGACCGAATTGGCACCCTCCTTCAACAGACCCTCGAGCGGGGTGTGCTCCGTCACATCGATCGGCTCAGAGCTGGGCGTCTCAGAGATGACCATGGCGGCATACCTGCGAAATGTAGGGTAGTTGACGATGGAGGGTTAGGAGCTGCTGCCAGCAAAAGCTTCTTGAAGGAGACGGCGCACTTCTTGAGGAAGTCTAGGTGTTGCTTCTCAGTCAGGGAGTCCATCCTGCCAGCCACAAGGTCCGCGTCTGTGCTGGCCCGGTCCTCGGCGTCGTTGAGACGCTTCCAACACGCTTGGTATTCCTTACTGAGGTCCGCAATGTCTGGCAAGAAGGCAGAAGGTGCCTGCGCGCGCGCACAGGCAATCAGCAACAGAAGGCGCTACTGAAGGAGGAAAGCGGCGAGTGAGGCGCACCTGGTCTACGCCGCCGAGAGCACGTTCGAGCTTGCGTCGCATTTTGATGAGGAAGAGCTTGGAATGCTTGACACTGTCTATTCGGTCCTGTAGTGAATCCTTGAGCTCCTCCGACATCTCGCGGTCCCTGCAGACAAAGGCCTTGCCTCGCGGCTTGAAGTACACCCGCGCCTCCCACAGCAGGCCGTGCGCCGCGTAGGTCTGTGTGAGGAGACAAAAGCGAGGTCAACCAATGCACACATAGCGTGATCTGTGCGTGAGGGTCGTGTACCTCGAGAGGGCCGGTGCTGCCAAAGAGGAACTGGGCAGCTTGCACGGGAGTGATGGTCTTCCTGGGCGAGTCTTCACATACGCGGCGTGTGGGTGAGGAGGAAGAAGAAGAGGAAGAGATAATGTAAGTGCAGAGAGAACTTGAGTGAGTACCTGGCGAAGAAGAGGCATCCCCTGTCAGCTGAGCCTCTTCCCACAGCGCTTGCAGGCGCTCAGGAGCGATCGTGGCCCGCAGGTCCGCAGCCTCTTTGGCCAGCGCGGCAAGCTGCTTGGCATTGCCTCGCACCGCTTGTGCCGTGATGCCGTCAACCAGGCCGAGCTGTGGCATCTCTGGCCACACGTAGGAGAACTTGGCCTGGGAGAGGGCGAACTTGCGAGCATCCTGGCTGCCCACGATCCAGAGCGATTTGCTCTCTCGCTCGTGCTCCTCCAGCTTCTGCAGCAACAGCCCAAGCTTGGGCACGCCGTCTTCGATGTATTCGATCACGCGGCCTTCCTCGGCGAGATTTGGCTCATCTTCCGGCACTTCGTCGATCGCTGGCTCGAATGCGCGTGTAGAGTAGGACGAAGAGGTGCAAAGTGCATGCCTGGGGAGCGCGGTAGTCGAATGCAGGCGAGTGGAGACGCCCAATCGTGCATTAATCCCGCTCCATCCTGCTTCTCGCGTAGAAATGCACCGGAATTGGGAGAGGAGGCGAGATGCTGGCGTTGCCCCGACCGTGCACGAGAGGGGTTTCCTCGGGTCCGGACGTGCCTTCACACTTGGCAGCCTCTGCACACGGCAAAGGCGTCTCATCTTCGGCGCGATGATTTAATTGATCGATTAAATCCCAGCACCACATTCACACAAGAAATACCGAGAAACGAATGAGAAATAGAACTTCACCATGCACTCGCGCACGGCCGACGGCAGAGGTCCTTGATGAACGAAATGGACTGGCAGAGGCACTGGACTCTGTTCCAGTGTGCGACAAGCCCCAGCGAGCGCAGCTGGTGGGCCGGAAAGGCGCTACAGAGCGGCAGCAACAACGAGAATGCAGTCGAGCTGGATGAGTTGCGGCAGGCCTGTCGGCAGGCGAGACCAATCTTTCTTTCTCCTCGTGTCTTTGGCATGGTGTGGCTGGACGAGGATGCACTCTGGACCGAGATCCAGAACGAGGGCTGGAAGATTGAGGACCTCATCACAATGCCAGACGGAACGCTCAACTGGCAACGATTGACCAGCAACGAGGCGCTAGGGAGCATGGATCGCGGCAAAGGCCTCGCCGAGCGGGTCATCACGTCCGACGACGACGACTTCCTTCGGGCTGCCCCGTTCTTGCGCAAGGTCAGCCTCTTCGTGCACCGCTCGTGGCTCGGCCGCATGCCAGCCTTGCGCTTCGCCGAGCTCTACCAGCACCGCTTCACCATCACCGCCAGACCAGAGGTAGTATGAGGCTGCCACTTGCCCTCGCCGTATTCTCTCGTGAGGCCGCCACTCACCAACCGGGCCTTCTACCCCTGTGGTGGCAGTTCTTCACCGAGACGTATGCGCTGATGTGCGGTAGTGCGGAGCAGGCCATGCTCGCCTTCAGCTTGCTTTCGAGCGCGTTTGAGCGAACACTAGGCATGCCGCTCATTCTTCTCTGATCGGTGGTGTGACCACGTCCCCTGATCTTCGCGCGTCTCTCTCACACTCGTGCAGGCGATGTCTATGCCTCGCGGGCCCAGTGTGACCCGAGTCTCATCCCGCGCAAGCTCAACGAGCTCCTGGTCGCCGAAGAAGTCGTCAACGCAATTGGCGTCGAGAAGGTGATCCACGCCCGCCACGATCGTTCATGTGTGTTGTTGTTGTTGTTGTACGTTCGAGCGCATGCCTCAAGCGCAGTGGTGCTTGTCTTCTTCTCGCAGATGTTCTTCATTCGACTGCTCATCGGGCCACTGTCCAGCCTCAACCTTCGCAACCTGCTATGGCACGGGTTCCTGGTGCCTCCCGAGTTCCACGCCAGCTACGCCTCGCTGATGATGCTGGTCTACCTGAGCATCGCCGATGCCCTGCGCAAGTGGGACTACACGCCGCGTCCGCTCATCGACCTCTCAGGCGCACGCTACCCCAACATGCCTCCTTCGCTTCACCTCTTCCAGGGTTTCTCTACCGTCATCATCACCACCACCGTCGTCGTCTTTACCATGACCTGTTCGTCAGAGTGCTAACAACCTGCTTCTACGTTTCATGTACATGTAGAGCACACGGACTACAAGCACGTGGAGCGTTTGATCGAGCGCAGCTTCTTCACTCTCCCCACCCAGCACTCAGTGCTCCGGGAGATGCTCGCCCAACACCAGTACGTACCGTGATTCATCATCATCATCCTCATCATTACCGTCACGATGATAGATTGACTGAGTGTTTCCTCGTCTGCTCTCGAGCAGGAAGGGCCACTACGCCAATACGTTGGTGCTCCTCTTTCAACAGATGGAGAAGTGCATCCGGCGCATCTACTCGATCGTCAACAACTGCCCGGAGACCATCCTCTCCGCAGGTACGCACCTTCACCTCCGCGTCTTGTCCTTCGGAGCGACCGGAGAGACCACATATGATCGTGTCCGTCTCATGTTCGTTGCCCGCTGCGCAGAGAGTGATGTGCTCTACACGACGCTGGACATTCTGCTGGCCTCCAGCGTTGGGGAGAAGGAGAACAGGAACCTGATCTACGATGAGCTGGGTGATCACAACACCAACGTACTCTTGGACACCTTCATCTGGGCCGGTACCGTTGCACTTCTTCAACCTCTTCTTCTTCTTCGTTACTCGTCTTCTCTTCTTGGATGTTGTGTGCTCATCATGTGTCTTCCTCTTGCTTAGACTCGGTGCGCGTGCGCGACCTGCTGGCCCATGGCGCGGCGCTGCCGGAGTCGATTCCGGTGCAGTTGGTCGACTCTGCGTTGGCGTCGTTCATCGCCCTGTGCCTCAAGTACGACATCGATAACACCAGCGCTCGAGCCCAGCAGCAAAGCGGAGAAGCTGAGAAGAGCCGAGACAAGGAGAAGCTCGGGGAGAGGGCGTACGTCGTCTCGTTGAACTGCGACACGATAACGAAGAGCCACCTGTTCGTGGCGAACTACCAGCCGGCTTACCACCCGCGGGCCTACCTGAAGGAGAGGATGAAGAAGTGCTACGCGCAGCTCATTCACCTCAAGACCCTCGACGACAGGCTCAAGGCGAGCCCGGTACCCAACGGACTGAAGCCTCAGACAAGCGAAGGCGCCGACGAGACGAGTGCGAGAGAAGGTGGTACCACATTCACGCTCGAGGGTGTGGAAGCCGAGGCGGTGCGGATGGCGCAGCAGCTGCAGGAGGCGATCATGAAGCGATACGGCGCGCTCTGCTTCCTCCCCGCTGGGTTCCTGCCTATCGACTACGTGCTACTTGATGGCGATGGGCGAGCGAGCGAGGAACGGGAGAGAACAGAAATCGAGGAGGAGGAGGTCGGATCCAAGTACCGGATGACAGCACACTTCTCGCTTCGGGAGCAGAGCAAGGTGGAGATACTCAGCACGTTGGCAGACCAGGTGGCGTCCTTCTTGCGTGAGGTACGGATGGGCACCCACTTGGCACGCACTGCTCAGTAGCTCAGCTCGCACTGTCACCTTTCGCAGGTCGCAGAGAAGTACTCGAGCCTCTACGACATGGTGGCGTCCAGGAAGGTACCCTTGCAAGTCGTTACTTCACCGCTCCTTGGCGAGCCGTCTGATGTGAGGGTGGCGGTGGGCAGGCTTGGAAGCGGCATCGTACCTCCTTTGTACAGTTGCAGGACAGTTGTCGCTTCATGCTGATCGCTTCGGTGGTCTTGCTCCTGGTGACCGACGAGTGCGCGCAAAGTGAGGTACCCACACCCACTGCACACCCACGCAGCAATCGGCCATATTGATCACGATGCAACTCAGGAGGCGAGGGGTGACTTCGCACTGCTCTGCAAGAACTGCTCGGGATCGCTCGAGTCGTGCGCTAAGACGACAAAGTGGAAGCGAATCGTTCGTACACCACTCTTCTTGGTT
Organism: Acanthamoeba quina; assembly: GCA_000826445.1. Lineage (NCBI taxonomy): Eukaryota > Discosea > Longamoebia > Acanthamoebidae > Acanthamoeba > Acanthamoeba quina. The sequence goes on along the minus strand of CDFN01059574.1, from coordinate 3,334 downwards.
GTGCGAATGCTCGCTTGACCGACGATGTGCGTAAACTGTACAGGTGGAAGTGTTTGCCGCGTTCTTGGGCTTCCACACGCTGTTCGACTATCGAAAGAGCCTGTTGAGCCAGAAGGAGGCGCAGAAGTTCGACGTCAGCTTCGCTGTTTACGTGGCGCAGATCATTGAGGAGAAGCGTACGTGACGTTGCTCTCGAGCGCCTAGGCGGATCCCTCGTCGGCTCCTTCTTCCTCCTCCGCGACGTAAAGCTTCACCTTCTCCATCAACTTGCCGAACGCGGGGATTTCGAACGTGTTCTGCTTGGACTTCTCCATCTCGAGCAGCATCTTCATGAGCGAACTAGCGGGGAAGAGCTGGTCCTTGAAGAGTTAGGGCGCAATGCTCTCGGTGATGGCCAAGAGGAGAGCCTGCGTACCGTGTAGCTGGCTCGACCTCCGAAGATCTCGCGGCATTGATCCCTACCGATTCAGGGCCACCAAGGTCAGCAACTCGAAGCACAAGACAATACCGGCAGATCGCACATGAGCTTGAAGTCCTGCGAGGTTTCGAGCTCCTCGGCGTGGACCTTCTTCTTCCAGTAGGCGAGAGAGGTGTCGGACACGGATAGGATGTGGCAGAGCTCCTTGCAGATGAACATCGGCACGTCGTGGATCCCGTAGAGCACGTGCAGCTGCTTGCCCTGGATGCTGTGCTCGTGACAGGGCCGCGGCTGCAGGCCTTGAGAAGCACGGAACGAGTGAGCTTCTACAAACGAACGGCAAGTGAGGGCGCTTACTCGGTGAGGCTCGAAGCACTCTTCTCTGCAGCTTCATGACGTAGTTCGGGGAGAAGCCAGTCTTCTGGATGATGTTCTCCTTCGTTTCTTCGTTGTTGATGAGCTTGATGATCTCCTCCGTCTGAATGCCCACGCGTCTCATGTCGAACTTGGTCTCCTGCGCGACGGTACCCCGCGGGCTGAGGCTGGGGAGGCGCGGCCGCTTTCGTTCCCTGACGGCGCGCGTCGTGTCGGGTGCGTATTCGTCCCAATGGTCTTCCTCGGCGTCTGAAGGTTCTTCGTCGTCCTCGTCGGTCTCGACGCCTTCCCAGTCGCTACCGCCTGCTGTGGCCTCGCCTTGCTCACCTGCGCTGGAGAGATGCTCCCTCGCGATAAGCTTCGCTCGTCTCTCTGCGCCCGACCTCTGGGCCGGCTCTGCGAACAGCCGTCTTCTGTTGGCGTCGGTCGGAGAGGGTGCCGAGGGCTGCGTCCTGGTAGCGGCTTGCTCCACGGGCAACGGCGTCTTTCTCGGCCGACCTCGACGACGCTTGGCTGGCACAGCTGGAGCTGTCGGCGCGGGGTCGGGAGAGTGGTTCTGGCCGAGGGCGAGCTCGAACGACTCGAGAGAGAACAAGGCGCGGTCCTTGGACTGCTTCCTCTCGCTGCGCGACAGTGGCGAACGCGGTAGCGGTTCGCGCGTAACACGAGCAGGGGTGTGCGACTTCACTTCCTTGCGCGCTGGCGGAAGCGGTAGCGGTGACGTCGGTTCGACTTGAATTGCGGCTAGCGGCCTCCTCCTGGTATCGCGTAGCGGACCACTTGTCGGGTATACCTTGAGCGGGCCGTTGATGACGAAGGGCGGTATGTTCTCTTTGTTGCCTTCCCGTTGTTCGGAAGCTTCCCATCTCTCGCGCCATATCGTCTTCAGCTTCTTGCACCGGTACTTGGCCATCACGCCGACGTCGATGCCGTTGCTACGCATCGTCAGGTCGTCCATTCAGCGTAGTCCACTGGACCGGTGTCCTCCGTGTCGTGGCCAAAAAAAGAGTAAAGCGAAATGCCGCCTTTGCCGGCGTCGCCGGCTCCTACGTGCCGGCAGTCGGGCACCGCGCCAAAACTTGTGGCTGACGTGGCGTGACGTGGCTCACGGTTTTCGCTTGAGGCCAAGTGGGTCAAAACTGTTTATTCGCGTAGTAGTGGTACTCTTCATCATGAAGTAGAGTAGAGGTGGTACCAAGTAGGGCGCAGTATTCACAAGAGGGCGAGGGAGAAGAAGAAGGCCACACAGCTTCTAGTCAACGGTGCTGTGAGAATTGAAGCGGCCGTGAAGGAAGCTGGAACGAGTAGAGGAAGCGTAACGTGAGACCAACGATGCGAGAGAGGTGGGGCGGCGTAGAGGTACGTACAAAAAGGCGTAGGTGACGGAGGGCCAGAGGACGAAGAAGCCGATGGCCTCGTAGATGTTGAAGGGGAAGCTCAAGGTGACCAGGATGACGAGGAACACCGACACGGCATTGAAGATGGCGAGGTAGGAGAGAGGGAAGAAGTCGGCCACGAGGACCTGGAACTCGTCCGCGTTGGCCGGAAGGCGGGTCGGTACGGCGGGGGTGCGAGCCGACGAAGACGAGGCCGCCTGCTTGAAGATCTTGCGCAGGACAAGGTGGCTGGCCAGACCGAAGGCGACGCCGTAGATGATCTGCCGCATCGAGTGATAGCCCCAGCTCCAGGTCTGCGTCAGAGTGTAGAGTCCACCGAAGAGGAAGACGGCGTAGCACAGCGAGAGAAGCGCCAGCTTGAAGTGGAAGGTCGACTTCGGGCTGAGGATGCTGCGGAAGGCCAGGCGGGCGTTGTCGTAGGGCAGGAGAGTAAGGGCCAGGTAGGGCAGACTCACGCCGTAGAAGAAGAAGAAGCTGAAGTGGCCGGACACACTGTAGGAAGAGAAAAAGAGGCAAACGCCACACGGGCATGAGTCGTCGAAGTAGAAGCCAGAACTGAGCTGAGCTGAGCAACCGATGATGCGTTGTACCTGTTGCTCTTCTCACCGCCACAAGCAGTGTCGCCCAAGACGACCTTGAGCACTGTGAGCATCGCATACGTGCTTCCGTACCTGGGGGGAACACACAACGCGCGTGTAAGTTGCAAGCGAGTGCGCACACGCACGAGGGCCTGCCAGGAACGAGGCGTAGTGGGACGTACCACAACAGCAGGAAGGCGGCACCAAAGAACGTGTTCCAGTTCCATTGGATCTGAGGCACGTAGAACTGCACGGGAAGAAGGGTGGTGAGGTGGGGGCGCACGACTGTCTTGGCCGAGGCATGGCACTACGTACATCGGAGCTGTTCGTTTTGCTCTCGCCCCACGTCACGAGAACGGCGAGGAAGATGAGAAGAGCCCACACAGAAGTGGTGAAGACGAGAGACGAGAGGGAGCGGTGGGTGTGCCACAGCGTCGCCTGTTGAGATCGAATTGTGAAGCGATCGGATGCGCACACGTCGAGATCGGTGACGGCACCCAACAGGACACCCTCCCTGAGCAATCGTGATGCGTCATTCAATGATCAAGAAGAAGTGCAAAGTGGGG
>CDFN01059565.1:2002-12134 GCA_000826445.1 Acanthamoeba quina | reverse complement strand
GTAGTAGGCGTTGCTCAACCACATCGCCTGGCGAACGTTGGTTGGAGGAGTGAGGGCACGGTGCACACGGTGCAGATGGTGGTGAGAACGAACCTGGGTGCCCATCCAAAGGGCAAAGAGGAAGACAAGCTGCAGGAGGCTCATCGACGATCTGTACAGCGCCAGCGGCAGGAGCGAGAAGTACCAGATAAAGTACTAACACACCCATGCGGTTAGGTTAGAATTGCGTCGGGCCTCGTGCGCGTGTGTGTGCGCGTGTGAGCGTGTGCGCGTGCGGCGTGATCGCACCTGAGATGTACAGACTTTGAGGAAGGAGACGAACGTGAACGTCTGCAGGAAGAGGCACAGCGCCAGGTCTCGTGCAGCACCGCTCAGCGCGTAGCGGAAGGAGAAGGAGAGCAGAAGCACCACCTGCGGCAGGAACGCCAGCAGGCCGATCGCCCGCGACGACGCCAGCAGCGAAGACGCGAGTGTCGACACCAGCGACCCATCGCCATCGCCGACTAATGTGTGGTCGAGCTGTGGTGACGAGGCGGACGAAGAGAGCAGGTAAAGGTGGTAGAAGTAGGGCGAGAAGTTGTGGCGGTGGTCGGTGCGGGTGATGTGATAGAGGTAGGTGTGGTAGAGAAACGGGAACGAGTAGACGGCGTAGAGCGCGAGCGAGAGCAGCACGAAGGTCCCGCCGCTGACGAGAGTGAAGACCACCTGCTGCCTGGTGATGCGGAAGAGGTCGACAAAGGCCGAGATGAACGTGTCGTCCTGCTTCTTGCCGGGTCGCTTTTGTTGGTGGCCCCCTTGGTGGTGGTACTTGACGAAGAGGACCAGTGGCAGCGCGTAGATGATCGGATAGATCTTGAAGTGCACCGACAGGCCATAGCTACATACACGCTTGTTAGGTGTGTCGTGTGTGTGTGTGCGCGCGCGCGTGTCGCATATGTGGCGTACAGGATGGCGCCGAGGATGAGCCTCTTCGTCAACAGGCAGTAGAGGGCGGCGACGACCAGAAGGCCGATGAGTGACTCGGCATTGCCGCGCGTGGAGATGACGATCGAGAAGGGGTTGAAGAGCCACACACATGCCCACACGATCGCTTCCTCTTGCCCTGCAGCAGCCACCGCCTTTGCCTTCTTCGCCGGCTTTCGTTTTGTTGTGGACTTGCCCGCAGCTGGCGCGATTGTGGGCTTGGCTTGGTCATTAAGGAGAGGGACCAGGAGGTAGATGAGCGCGCCGATGACCACATCGCCGGCGGCAAAGAGGAGCTTCCCGAACACCGGATGGAGATAGATGTTGGGCGTCATCAGCCATGCCCTACAATGAACATTCAACGTGAGAGCTCATGTAAAGGCGTGTGGGCTCCGCGAGGCGGTGCGTACGTACAAAAGAGGAGTGTAGCGATAGGTGCTTCGGTCATAGGGGCTGCCTCCCTCGGTGATGAACCGGGCGGCATCGGTGAATACCATGTAGTCGATGTCCGTATACTTCACCACCACTGCACGAACCCGCCCACACGGCAGTCGTGAGTGAATAGCTTAAAAAAAATAAAGAACAGTTGGGGGGTACTAGTGCGGTCCTGCCACTCGCCGTAGCCGATCAGCACAAGGCGCACCACGAATGCACCCACGAACACCCACAAGGGATGTCGCCCCGCCAACCCTACGACCGGCTTCAGCAGCCCTGCCACCTCCATGGTACGAAACAACAGTTGGTGACTCCACACGATTTCTTTTTCAGGGGCGAAAGGAAAATTGGTTTTCTCTTTGTTTTTGGCCTGGTTCGCGCCAAAACGAAACGAAGAGGAGAAGCAAACCCAACAGCAACGCAAGATGAGGCTCGTGATTCGCTCTGAGGGCAAGGCGGCGGAATGGAACCTGATAGAGATGCAAGGCGAGCTCTTTGTGCCCGAGGGGACGTATGACGGCAAGGAAATCGGCAAGTTGTCGGAACGCGATGGGGTACGAAAAACAAGATGACTGCCTCTCATCTGCGATGTATGCTCATCTCTGGTCTTTCATTGCAGGTTCCCATCCTTATCATTGGAAATCACTATCTGGAGGGCAAGCGAGTTGCATTAAAGAAGCCGCTCGCGATTCTCAACAAGGACGAGCAGACAGACGCTGCAGCTTCGATGGAGCTTGACACCGATCAGTCACAGGCCGTCGACTACCGACTCGCGGGCGTCATCAAGTTCAAGTACATCTTCAAGAATCGCCCCAAGCCGCTCTAGACCGCGCCGATTAGTACGCCTCCCATCTTGTACATAAAATAAATCAGCAAATTCATCGCAGCAGAAAATGGCGCGAAAACAATCAAACGCAGGCAAACTGAAGAAGTCGTGGCGTACAATTCGATCGTTTCGAGTAGAGGATGGAAGGAGATGATGAGAACGCTGTGTCCGATTTGGATGAACTTGAGCGGCTCGAGGAAGAGTTCGCGTCCAAGGAGGAGCAGGAGATGCTTCTCTGCAACACCGACTCTGACGAGGAAGAGGATCAAGAGCACCAATACCGGAACGAAGGCCAAGGCGAATCCAAAGAGGAGCATGTGGTAGAAGCCGAAGAGGAAGGGCAACCGGCAACAAGTACTGGTTCGCCCGTCTCGTCTGTGGAGATGAACGACTTTCTACACCACCTCAACGAACTGCAACGCTACTACAAGGTAAGGACGACCTGCCGCGGGCATCTATGCCTTCAGCACTCACTCTCTACCTTTCCAGATCGAGACACAGAAACTGAATGAAGAGAGAGCGCAGCATGAAGCTGACCTGGTCCTACTCGAGAAAGGTACTCGTACACTATGCACAGCTACGCACAGCTGTTAATGGCCTGCTTGGGATTGATTCGAATGAACGTGTGCAGCCAGAAGAGCGCTTGATGAGGTTACACGGGTGCAGGTCAACGTGAACTACCACGGCGTGTACACACAAAAGCAGCTTATGGATCTGCGAGCTGAAAACGAGGCAGCTGAACAAGGTATGGACGCCTCTCGTCGAATGTGAGGGTTTATTAAGGGTTGGCGAGTTCTACAGAGATCGACGACCTACTCCGGCAGACACGAACGCTGTCGTCTGCGCTTGCCGTCGGTAGAAAGAAGGCGGATGAAGAAGTGTACGTGTTCAGCTTCGCGTGTCCTTAAACGGCGTGAGCGTCTTGATTTCCTCAACTCTCGCGCGCACTACAGGGCTCTCCATGCCCGCGAAGAAGAGCGCATGCGCGAGTTGAACCGCAGCACTGAGCTTTACTACAATGAAAAGCCCCAGCGCAAGCAGCTGCTGAGTCAGCAGGAGGAACTGGAAGGCCTCCACGAAACACGTACGCTTATGCGCCCTAGTCGGTGAGTAGGTATCTGACGGCTTGGCAGTCCGGGATCTTGAGTCGAGCGAGCGAGCCGGCGAGCAGCAGCGGCACGCCATCGAAGCTTCGATTGGCGCTCTCAGCGTCCAGATAGAAAGCCAAACCCAAGCGAACGCTGAGCAAGCTAAAAAGGTACCGACACGCCTTTGTGGGTGGCGTCAACTCCTTCTGCAGTAAGCACTGACGCCACACAGATAGGAGAGCTGAAGCACGTTAGCTTGGTCACTCGGTCGTTGCTCAAAGATGTGCGCCTTCGCCACACAAGCACCAAGAAGATGCTCAAGGAAGATCTCCTGGCCACGATGCGCGAGCTGAGCGATGCCAGCTCCATGTGCCACTATGCCGAAAACGAAGTCACGCAACTCAACAAGTACGCCGCCTCCAGCCGCTTGCGTTTATGTCACAACCATTCCCTCACTTCCCCACTTTCTTTCTCCACAGGGCCGTAAGCGAGCTGAACAGGCGCCTCGAGGCCTTGAACAAGGAAGCAGAAGCCAAGAGGCTGCAAGGTCGAGGAGGACAGTCAACAAAGCCGTTCGTGCAGCGCTACAACACTTTTGCCTCGTCCGGTCAGCCGGTACGCCACCTCACACCAGCCGTGCAGTGGAGGAAATCATTCAGGAAAATACGGAATTGAATGATTCGTTGGTTCTGCAGATTCAGAGAGCCTAAGGCGACGGGACCGTTTCTCTTTCACGTTGTTGTCCCCTCCCTCTTCTTGGAAGCAAGCAGAACATGGTCTTCTTCCTCCGCACGCACTTGTTGGGCTTCGTGGTAGTGGTGGCTCTCCTCTTGTCCCCAGCAACATGTAGGGATGCGCCACCGTCTTCGCCCCCACAGACCTCGTTCCCAGTGGAACGATTTGTGGTCAACCTTGACCTCCCCCCACAGCAGCGATGTACGTCCCTTCCACCTTTGTAAGCAAAACCATGACCCACAAATGGCCAACCTTGTGTTCGGTCTGTGGGGAACTAGGGCTGCACGTGATGCCTCGGTACCAAGAACCGATCCTCCACATGTTCAACTTTGTCTCCGGCCTCATCCCCTCCTTCATCCGCGCCGAGGTAAGTCCACCATTAGATTCTTCTTCGCCGAACCTGTGAACTGACGAATGCGTGCTTGGTGTAGGTAATGGAAGCCATTGCTATGGTGGGTGAAGCTTTGGAGTTTTTCCTGGGCACCTATGGCCTCGGTACTCAGCCACTCGCCACCAGTCCCGAGACCCCTTGCAGGCTCCAATGCACTCACTCGCCAGTGACCCACGTGCAGAAATCCAAGGTATTGCAGACGCGGTCGGGTTGCCGGCAGGCGACGTCGCCCTCATCAACATCCTCTACGAGATGGTCTCCATGTGCACTTCGGTACTGCTTGGTTTCACCGCAATAGGCTTTGGCATGAGAGTAGCAACTGACCTACGGCACAGATCGTGGCGGAGAATTCGGATGGCCACATCCTGCACTCGCGCAACCTCGACTTCGGCCTCGGCACCGAGTTCACCACCCTCCTCCAGAATCTCACTTTGCAGGTTGGCCCAGGCTCCTCCACTTCCGCAAGAAGAGGCCCGCTGATCTATCATTCCCCAATCTCCAGGTTGAGTTCCAAAAGGAAGGAAAAACGGTGTACTACGGCACTACCTATGCTGCCTACGTGGGAATGCTCACTGGTACTGTACTCTCGCAGCCACGCATGCACGGCAGATCGGCGCTGACATGGAGCGCAAACAGGTATGGCGCCGGGTCGCTTTGGCATCTCACTCAATCTGCGACACTCGGGCGACATTCTGGGCAACGTGCGCGAGCTGCTGAACAACCCCAGCGCCAACGTGGTGTCGTTTCTTCTGCGCCGCATCCTCGAGACCGAAGAGAGCTATGCGAGCGCGCTCAAGCGATTGGTGACCGAACCCTTGATATCGGAGAGTTACATCATCGTCTCCGGGGTCGCCAGCGGCGAGGGCGCGGTCATCACCCGCAACCGAACCATCGCTGCCGACGTGTGGACGCTCGGCGGGCCGCAACAGAATTGGTACGTACGCTCTAGCACCACACTCAGGCTCTACGCTGCGATGCGGCACCCGTTCACAGTGGTACCACGCCTTGTCTGTCTCCTTCACTTGCCAGGTTCCTTCTCCAAACCAACCACGACCACTGGCTGCCCTCACCGCCTGGCGATCACCGTTCGTGCGTTGCCACACACACACACACACATGACACACGACACACACCACACGCAATCCCTCTCGCTGACTTTATGACGCTCGTACCCAGTGAGGTGGGCGATAAGGCTATGAGCGCAATTGGGCAAGGCCGCGTTAACTTGGAGGCCATGTACCAGGTATTTATACCACCACAAACCGCACACGCACGCGTACGTCCGCACACACTCACGAACGTAATCAACGCATGTGTGCGTGTGCGTGTGCGTGTGTGTGTGCCCGCAACGCGTCTGTCAGGTGCTCTCAACGAAGCCGCTGCTGAATGCGCAGACGACCTACACCACGTCGATGGCGCCCTACAACGGGACCTACACCACCTTCATGCGCGTGTGCCCACCGCCCTGCACCCTCCATCTTCCCTGGCCCTCGTCCTCGTCCTCATCTTGGCCGTTCTGAGACTCACTCAAGTAACAACGCGCGCAACCAGCTGGTCATCGCGTCGTCGAGGCAAGCAAGTCATGAAAACGACGACCATCGTCGCGTTCTTGAAGGCCAGTTCCTGAAGAAACTAAAGGCAACGCGTTACCAGGAACCAAAGAAAAAGGGCCGCGGTGGTCCGACAAACCAAACCAAATCAAAGAAAGAAGTAGAAGAGGGGGAGAGATGGATGCGCAGCACAACCATATCCCGCCGGAGCCTGACCCCACAACGGCTGCACCCAAGGTGGTGGCCCGAGCTTGCAACTTTTGCCGTGCGGCTCACATCTCCTGCGAAACGTACCCCCTCCCCCCTTCTCTTCTCTTTCTCTGGCCAGGTCAATCGACAGCAGACAAATTGAATGAATGCATTTAATGGATGATTGCAACGATTTGGCAGCAGTAGAGGAAGGCAACAGAAGAAGAAGACAATAGATTCATTCTTGTTGTATTTGTGAACTGTGTCACAGCGCGCGGCCGTGCCAGAGGTGTGTGCGGCTCGGCCGGGGCGAGTGGTGCTGCGACGTGCCGGCCAACAAGCGGGGCCGGCCGCCCATCCACGGGCGCCGCTCGGCCCAGTACCAGGAGCAGCAGCGGCAGAAGAAGAGGCAAAAGATGCAACATCAGCAACAGCCGCCGCAGCCGCAACTCTACACCCCCAAACTGGAACCGCCAGACAACGACCAACGGGCCGACGACTGCATAGGCCGGGCTGCTCGCGCCCCTCCCGAGACGCCGCTTCGCCAGCCGCCAGCACTAGTACCGCCAGCTTCACCGCCGCCGCTGCCATCGTCGTCTTCGTTGCCACCATCTTCTTCTTCTTCTTCTTTTCCGTTCTTTCAAGCCACCAACACCAAACTGGCGGCCTTCTTTTCGGCCCTGCCGGCGACAGCGACGTCAGCCACATCGGCGACAACAACGACCACGACGACAACGACAACGAAGCGATCACCATCGCCGTCGCCGCCGCCCCCGCCGTCGTCTTCGTCGTTCTCGCTCGCGCCGCAGCCCACGTCTCCGCGCCAGCTGCCGTTGCCGGCGGGGAACGGCGCCAGCGAGCAGCTGACGGCGCTGGTGGCGCAGCTGATGGTCGAGGTGCGCACCCTGCGCGAGGCCAACGAGGCGCTACATCGCGACAACGAGACCCTGCGACGGCGGCTCGACGCCCTCGAGTCCCAGCAGACCGCGCACGCCCATCGCGTCAACTCACTCCTCGAATTCGGCGCCGCACGACACGCGTCGTTGCATAGCGACCACGACAGCCACCATGACGCGCCGCGGCTCCAGGGCCAGGGCACGGCGCCGTTCGTCAGCTGCGCCCACGGGCTCGAGGGCTCATGGAGCCACCTCCTCTTCGCCCCGCCGGCGTCGACAGCAATCTCGACGTCATCGGCCTCGCCGCTGTCGCCGCGGTCGTCGTTCACGTCGTCGTCGTCGCCGAGGTCGTCGTTCTCGCTCGAGCGGTCGGTGCTGCAGTCGAGCCTGGTGGCCTCGCAGCAGGCGCTCGACGAGATGCAGCGACACGTCCCGCTCCTCCGGCACTACTACGTCGCCCCGAAGGACTTTGCCGTGCAAGACATCAGGTAACCGCCACCCACAGCCGCACGCGCGCAATGATGATGTACTAACGCGGTCATGTGTGAAGGTATCCGGTGTATGTGCTGGCGCCGACACTGGGCGGAAATAGCGCGTGTCCCGTGATCAAGTGGGTCAACGAAGCCTTCGTGAGTCTCAGCGGCTACACCGCCGTACGCCCTCGCCGCAGTCTTGAACATTTAGTGGCTCTTATTACCTATCATTTTTTTTTTTTATTTGCTAACGTGCGGTTGAATGGCAGGACAAGCTGGTAGGGATGCCTCTCTCAAAGCTGTTCTCTTCGCAGAAGAGCCAGACCGCGCAGCTGGCCGCCAGCATATTCAACCAGTACGCGCCAGCAGTCTCGTCAGTGTCTCATCATCCCCCATCAACTCACTCTGACCTGCATCTCCTGCTGTTTTCACGTGTCTCTGCCGTGTGTGTGTGTGTGCGTGTGCGTGTGTCGTGCGTGTTGTGTTGCATCGTGTGCTGTGTGGTGTGCGCTTTGCCCAGGTGTCCGATGAGTGTTAGCGGAACGTTTGCGCTGCATCCGCTCTTGCGGCAGCGCAACGGGTGCACGGTGCGAATCGACGAAGTCAATCAGTTCTTCTACGGCCAGCACGGCTCTGTACGTCCGCGTATCCCGGTTGACACCACACCACCACACCACACCACACCACCACACCACAGCATGACCTGTCCACCGTGGGTTTCTTGGTGCGTGCAGGTGTCGTTCAGCGTGACGTGCATTGTGGGCTGGCAGGCGGACTCGTTGCGCCCAGACGAGCAGTTCGGGCAGTGGCTGCCTCAATTGCTGCGCCTCACGTGATGTTTGTCCACGACCAAACATGAACTTCTTGTACAGATATGTCTACGCATGCATGTATGTGTGTGTGTGTGTGTGTGTGGTGTTGTGTGTGTGTCATGTGTTACTCAGTGTGTATTCAGTGCGGGCGACACACGACACACCACACTTCTTTTTTGTCGACATAACTGGTTCCATTGCAGCTCACCGGTCCCAACCCAACTCTCTCTTTCGAACTCAAGCCAGCCACACGAGGTCAACTCGAATAGCGTGGCGGCACAGAGGGCCGGTGAAAAGAGCGTTGCGTTCGCTGCGGCCCTGTTCGGCCGCGTGGCAGCGGCGGCCGACACCAACGTTTTCATGTCGCCCTACAGCGTGGGCGCGGCGCTAACGCTGACGATGGAGGGCGCCAAGGGCGACACGGCGGGCCAGCTCAAGAAGGCCCTCGGCTACTCATCCAGCCATGACCTGGAGCAGCTGCACCACGACCTCGTCTCGCTCATCCACTCGGTACAGTGTGTCCTCTACTTTCAGAATCAGAAAGTAATCTTCTTCTTCTTCTTCTTCATAATCTTACTTGTTTGATTTCATGGTGTGGGGGGGGGCAGCGCAACAAGGTGGAGGGCGTGTCGGTTGCCAACGCGCTCTGGGTCTCCAACGACTTCCAGATCGCGAAGCGAGCGCAGCAGCTGCTGTCCGAAGTGCGCAACCTGGACTTAGGCCGAGGAGTCGCGCCAGCACATCAACTCGTGGGTCGAAGCGAAGACCAAGGATAAGATCAAGCACCTCCTCGCCACTGGGTACACACACGCCACCCGCACCCGCACCCGCACACACGCCACCACCCTCACTGTGTGTGAAATGTGGCGACAGATCGATCAATGCGGATGTGCAGCTGGTGATAACGAATGCGATCTACTTCAAGGGCGCGTGGGCTCACCCCTTCGACAAGTCCAGCACGCGCGACCAGGACTTCCACCTCCTGGGCAACGCCGGCACCAAGACCGTCAAGATGATGCAGCAGGACGACCTCAGTGCGCGGCTCGGGCGCTTCGATGACCACGATATAGCGCCCTGCAAGCGGTACGTCGTATTTTTGCGGCTTATTCGCGGGCATTCCGACGCCAAGACGACGAAAGCGAAGAGACCACACAGCGCCACGCACCATGGCGCAGCCTCGCAAGGTTGTTGTAGTACTTTGTGTCGATCCCGTGGTGTGCGTCGTGATTGTGGAATTCTGACGGTTGAACTTGTGGTCGTGTTGTGGTGATAATGGTGCAGGTGGTGTCGGAGGAGAATCTGAGGCTCAACCAGCGTCAGATGAACAAGCGTGACGTCAACATCAAGCTGCCGCGTTCGTCATCTACAATACGCGCCTCCAGTGTCCGCTGTTCGTCGGCGAGGTGGTCGACCCCACCACCACCGCTTGATCTCCATCACAGGTCACGCCCCATTCACGCCCCATTCAAAATAGAGTACTACCAAGCACAACACACAACACATTCCGACATACTGACACACAGACATGACACATGACACACAACACATGACACACGCATGGGCACGCGCAGAACGCATCATGGGCCCAGCACAGTATTGCGGCTAATATTGACATTGCAGGGAGTAATTGCAGATAGGATCCACATGCAAAAGTGTGAATGGGGCAACATTAATGATGATGGCATTTATTGGATTTTTTTCCTAAATTAAGAGAGAGCTCTTTTAGAAACCTTTTAAGAAGCCTAGCTAATAATATATGTGCCTTGCACTTGCC
>CDFN01059564.1:15353-30956 GCA_000826445.1 Acanthamoeba quina | reverse complement strand
CGTTGTCGGCCTTGGACTTTTTCTTCTTAACGAGGCCGCTCTCGATCAGCCGGTTGCGGACGTTGGCCGAGATCACGATCTGGCCGGGCTTGGCCACCGAGGCCAGCTTCATGGCAGCTTCGATCGCGGGTCCGCTGTGCTTGAGGCCGGCCTTGCGGATGTCGTTTCCGCGCTTGGCGGCGATGCGGCCCACGTGGATGCCGCAGCGCACGCGCGGGCCGCGGAAAATCACGTTCTCCGTGACAGGGTCGATCACCTCCTGGGCTTGCGGCACGGCGAGCAGCTTCTTGGGCCAGCACAGCTCGAGCAGCTCTTTCTGAAGGTCGAAGCACATCATGCACGCGGCCTCGGGGTCGTTGAAGAGCAGGCACATGGAGCCCTCGGAGTTGCCGCGGTCGCCCACCATGGTCTCGTGGCCGTGGTGGCGGACGGCGAGGGCGCGCACGAGTTCGTTATAGAGCAGCATGGTCTCCACCATGGCCTCCGGGGCTCGCTGCCACAGGACGTGGGCAGAGGTGACGTCGAGGAACACGGCTGCGACGTTGTCGTTGCTGAGCATGGCCTCGTTGGTGCCGTAGCGGCCCACCAGGTTGCCGGCCTCATCGATCTTGACCTTGTACTTGAAGGCGGGGATGTGGATGCCCGACTTGGCGTCCAGCTCCATCGAGCCCGAGTTGAGCGAGGCCGAAGACGAAAGTGGGTCGCTGTTGGTCGAGGCCAGAGTCGATTGTCCGTCGTGATTGCGCCGAGCCTGCATGCGCCGGATGTCGGGGTAGGAGGCCATCGACGACGACGAGGACGAGGACGAGCCACCTGACTTGCTCCCGCCGCCGTAATCGTTGGTGGACAGCTGGGTCATGATCTCGAGGAAGCTGGGGCGCATGACCGGATCCTGGTGCCAGCACTGCGTCATCAGGTGCAGGTACTTGAGGTCTTGATCGTACTCGGGGCTGTTCACGTAGCGCCCATTGAACGCCTGAGACTGCGACGAAGCGCCCGGGAAGGCCGAGTGGTGTGAGCCGGTGGCCGACGAGAACGACATGTCATCGAGCAGACCCGTAGGGAGGGCTGACAGGTCGTAGCCCTCGGGAATCGGAGGGCGATAGTTGTTTCGCAGGACCGATACGGCGATGGCCGCGGGTGACATGCCGTCGTATGGCTGCTGCCGCGTGAACGTTTCCCACATCACGATACCATACGAGTATACCTGTTCGCACAGATGATCAGCACACAGAGCTTAAGTGTTGGGAGTGCGCTGTCATGTCTTTATCAAGTGGGAGTGGCGGCGGCGGTCGTGGCGACGTACATCGGCAAGCACGTAGTCGACTGTGTCGCTCTCGGCAAGGACCTCAGGCGCGGTCCAGTGGATCGTGCCGACGGCGCCAGCGGATCTCGAGTGGGAGCCGTTCCGAAGAAGTTCACCCTTCACCTTGGTGAGGCCGAAGTCGCTCACCTTGAGGTTCCACTTGGAGTCGAGAAGCAGGTTGAGCGACTTGAGGTCGCAGTGCACGACGCCCGACGAATGGAGGAAGTGCATGCCCTTGGCCGCCTGGTAGAGCATCTTGGTGCGGAGGAGCGCAGGAATGTCGGGCACGAGTTCGTTGTGCAGCAGCTATTGAGCACCAACGCAAAAGGAATGCAGGGATCAGGCGCACACTCCACAACCTAGCTTGATCCATGTGTGTTGGAAAGAGGCCAGACTGGAGACGTACATCAAAGAGCGAGCCCAGGGCCATGTACTCCATGATAATGAACAGGTGCGGAGGTTTCGTGCAGGCTCCCATGAACAGCACCACGTTGGGATGCCTCAGACTGGACATGATTGACACCTGTACAGGTGACCCGAGATGGGTGACACATTAGAGATTCTCTAAGAGGGGAAAACGGCAGTGCGCGCTGGCATTAGCATACCTCTTCGTGGAAGCTGCGCTCCATCTCCTTGGTCACGCGGCCGTCGATGAGCACCTTGACGGCCACCTGGGTGCCGCGCCACTCGGACTTGTAGACGCTGCCGTAGCCGCCCTGGCCGAGCGGGTCGCCGAGGTCGACCTCGCTGTAGGGGATCTCCCACTCGTCCTTCTTCTTCATGTGCCGCAGCCGCCAGTAGAGGAAGAAGCCCAGGAGGAGGCCCAGCACGATGAGGCCGGCCAGCACGGGCAGGAAGGAGGCCAGCAGCGGGACCACCACGTCGCTGCTCGATGAGCTGTCGGAGGTGATGGGGCTCTCGCAGTAGGTGCCCTTCCAGCCATCGTCGCACACGCACTTGTTGGAGAAGCAGGCGCCGTGGTCGGAGCAGATGGTGCCTTCGGTGATGCAGTAGGCCAGGGCGCTCACGGGTTCGCCGTCGCAGGTGATGTTGGCGATGAAGTTGAGCATGGCCCGCTTGACCGGCGCCGACTGGCCGGCGACGATGAGCTTGTTGGCCTGCGCGATGTTGGCCGCCGTCGTGTCGGTCTGCGTCCAGTAGATCCAGTCCACCAGCTCCTTGGCCTTATTACAGTCCACCATGTCGCGCGAGTGCACCGCCAGCGCGTTGGTCGAGATCATGGGCCAGCTTCCGTTGCCCGGCGACGAGAGGATGAGCAGGTCGGTGGGCGACACGGCGTTGGAGATGCCCGCCACGATGCTGCTCCGCGACGGGGTGAGCACCGTGTCGTTGATCTTCATCGAGGCCGGCCGAAGGGTGGCCGACGAAAGCGCGGTGAAGGACACGCCCTGGCCCATGGCGTAGGGCGTGCGCATGGCCACTGTCGCGTCGTTGAGCGTGGCGCACGGCTTGGTGCGGTTGACCTCGCTCGCCACGGGGTAGACCGGCACGCCGATGTAGCCGATGTTCTGGGCGAACTCGGGCACGTTCAGGCTCAGCGCCTGGTTGATGGCCTGCGCCGTGACTTGCGCCGTCGTGAAGTAGGTCACGATGATGGGCTGGTTGACCGGCAGCAGGTGCGCAATCTCCTGGTTGAGCACCAGAATGTCCGGGTGGTCCCACGTCTGGATGCGGTTCATCTGCGGATGTTCCCACAAAAGAACATGGTCATATGTGTTAATTAATATATTAATATCTTAATTAAGTTCAGACCTGAACATCGACCGGCAAAAAAAAGAGGACAAAAACGACAAAAGGAAGACAAAAAGGAAGGGAAGGGAAGGGGTACGTAGATATCGGAAACGATTTGGAAGGAGAGGGTGATGCGGTAGTCGGTGTTGATGAGTTCGGGCATGTTGTAGTTGAAGACGAAGCCGTAGGAGACCATGGGCACGGTGATCACGTCAGGCAGCGCGGCCTGCTGGGCGGCCGTGAGCAGGGCGCCCGTCGAGGCAAAGTCCATGGAGTTGTCGCCCATGCTCGCCAGGCCCTCGACCGAGGACGTGGCAAAGTACTTGAGGGTGAAGCCCGACGAGCCGTACTCGGTGGCCCACGAGGTGTAGGTCGGGATGGCCGGGCCCATGCCCAGGAGGAAGGCCGTCGTGAGGGCCTCCTGCCCGTTGCACACCACCTCGGACAGGTGGTCGAGCATGTTCACGCGCTGCCGGCCGCTGAGCACGATGAGGCCCGAGGCCTTGATGAGGGCGATGGCGTTGTCGTTGATCTGGGTCCAGCTCAGGAAGGAGAGCACCTCCTTGATCGTGGCGCAGTCGATCGAGTCCGACGCGCCGCTCGCGGTGTAGTTGTAGGTCACCACCGACGACATGGCCGCCAGCGGCCACGACCCGTTGGGCTGGTAGGTGAGGTCGAACACCAGCGAGCCGTCGTACGAGGCCGCCGTCGTCATGGCCGTGGCCACCGCCGTCAGGGCCGCGTCGAGGGTCACCAGCGCGCCGCTCCGGTCCGTCATCCGCGCGTTGGCCAGGCCCGTCCCGTTCTTCTTGTAGTCGGGGTACATCGTGAACACGATCGAGTTCGGGTAGGTCGCCAGCAGGGCCTGCTTGGCCGCCAAGCTGCACCCCGAGAAGGCGCGCCCGCCCGTCACCGCCGCGAGCCCGCCGAACCCGGCCGCGCCCCGCTGAGCGAACACCGCCGCCATGCCCGGATCGATGGCCGACAGGTAGTTGGCCAGCACGCCTCCCTCGCCCAGCACGTCGTTGCAGTAGATGATCGTCAGCTCCGACGACGACGCGCCGTTCGACGTGTTGGGCAGGTTCATGTTGGCGTTGGGCGCCACCACGCCGGCGTCCTCCCAGCTCGTGTAGGTCCCGTTCCACATGCCGGCCACCACCGCCGTGGGCAGCGTGAGAACCGCGCCCGTCACCTTGGGGCTGAACACGGCCGTCGGGTAGGCCGCCACCATGGCCGTGGCCATGACCGGTATCTGCGCGTAGGAGCCCGCCGACCCGGCGTAGAAGCGGCTCACGGTGCTTGAGGTGCCCACGAAGTAGATGCGGCCGGCGGGGAGGGCGTCGAGGTTGGTGGTGACGTTGGTGCTGGCCGTGAAGGACACGGAGATGACGTCCTTGGCGTAGAGGTAGGCCGTGCCCAGGCCCGTGTAGACGTCGACCACCGACGCCTCGCCCGCTCCGGCCACCGCCAGCGATTGCGCCCCCCGAATAGTCGCACACGAGAGGACCAAGAAGAGGAGCAAACAAACCGCCGCGACCAGAGGCACGGCCGTGGCCGAAGAGCCGCCAGAGGGAGCTCGACGTCGTCGGTTGTGCTCCATTTCTTCTTGTGTTCTTCCTCCTCCCCTGGCACAAAATTTATTATTCCCGCAGAATTCGCCGCAGCAGTCCACGCGATGCAGTTCTTGAACTTCTTCTCCTCTCCTCTCTTGCGCTCTCTTCCCGGACGTTGTTGGTGGTGACTCGACTGTGGGTTGCGGGCAAACTACTTCGACTTGCCTTCCCGTTCTGGCGCCCCCGACGACCCGCGAGAGGTTGTCAAGAGTACGACCACATCCAGACGAGAGCTTACATGTAAATGCGCCAAGCTTATTGGTTGAAAAAATAGATTGGTCGACAAATACAAGCAAGTTCTCGTTCGCGGATTGGCCGCGGTATCCCCGAGAAAGTGTTCCTCGCACTTTGGATCGCGGTGCATTTGGTATATCGCCCACCGATTTCGCTGACGAGTGCGCTCATTGGCTGGCTTAAGCCCGAGCAAACAAAGTGCAACACCCCGGTCGTCGCGATTGCTCGGCCGTTGCAGGCCAAAGGATGTCTAGGGGCCAGGTTTAGGGAGGATCCAACTCGGGAAGCCTTGATACGGTCCTCTATTGGCCCGCTAATAATAAAGTTGCACTCCGTCGCCCCAACATCCAGACCAGGCCGAGCGCACCGTCCCCTCGCTGCCAGAAAGGGCCCGAGAGAGAATCGCGGCGATGAAGACCGCATAAAACGGTCGCACCGTCGCCCGTTAGTTTCTCTTCAAACCACTTCTGTACTCTAAACTACCTGTACCATACACTACCACTACCCTTTGTAAAACCACCACTACCTGCGACCTCACGCCACCACTTCTATTACTAAGATGAGGCAACCCACCGTCTTCCTCTTGGCTTCGTTCCTTGTGCTGCTGGCCGTGTGGCAAGCCGCGGCGGCGCGCAAGGAGAGCCTGCTGCTGACGGCCGAAGAGCCGGGCGGCCACGTGGGCTTCTACTCGACAGACGGCGACCTGCTGGGCAAGGTCAAGGTGGGCTACCTGCCGCACGAGATCATCGTCACCCGCGACGGCTCGACGGCCTTCGTGTCCAACTTCGGCCTGCACGACTATGCGTCGCCGATCGGCTACGCCGGCTACTACGTGTCGGTGATCAATGTCAAGCTGCAGCTCGAGGAGCGCAAGCTCTTCACCTTCTCGGCGGGCGCGGCCTTTGGCAGCGTCCAGCGCGCGCCACACGGCATCAAGCTGTCGCCCAACGAGAAGGAGCTGTGGGTCAACTGCGAGTTCTTCTCGGCCGACGGCGTGACGGTCACGCCCCAGATGCTTGTGTTCGACCTCACCAGCGACTCGCAGGCGCCGGCCCGCACCTTCACCTTCACCACGGGCACCAACAAGAACCACAACTTCATCTTCTCGCCCAACGGCCAGACCATCTGGCTCCAGAACGGCGCCCAGGGCGTGGCCCCGATGAACCCGGTCACGGGCGCCATCGGCACCCCGTTCCTGCCGGCCGGCCCGGGCAAGGCGGTGAGCGCGCGCGGCCTGGTGTTCGCGCCCGACGGCAAGCTGGTCATCTCGGGCGCCGGCGAGTTCCTCATCTACGACGTGAGCACCAGCCCGCCCACGCAGGTCAAGCGCTTCTTCGCCGACGACTGGCTGGTGAACCAGTTCCTCTACCCGTCGGTGACCCCCAACGGCAAGTACCTGATCGCCCCGTCGACCAACGGCGAGATCTTCGTCATCAACTACGCCACGGGCGCCCTTGTCAAGCGCGTGCCCGTGTTCGCCCTGGACCCCGTCATGGTCACCATCTCGAGCGACTCTAAGACCGGCTACGCCACGGCCGCCCGCGGCGGCGCCATCACCAAGATTGACCTCTCCAACACCAAGTTCAAGACCGAGTCCATCGCCACGGGCGTCAACGCCGGCCCCAACGGCCTCGTGATCGTGGACATGCCGCGCGGCGGCATCGAGACCGACCGCGAGGAGTTCCGCGTCGGCGCCGTGCTCTCGCTCTCCGGCACCGGCCAGCCCAACGGCTACAAGATCAAGTCGGCGCTCGAGATGTGGAAGGAGAGCGTCAACCTGGCCGGCGGCATCCCCCTGTCCAACGGCGACGCCGCCGAGGTGGTGATCACCTACTACGATGACTTCTCGACCGCCTCGCGCACCAACGGCCTCCTGCTCGACGTGCTCGACGACTGGTCGCCCAACGCCCTCATCGTCGCCGAGACCGGCTTCGCCCCGTCCGCCGCGCTGCTCGACGAGCTCGACGACTCCAAGGTGCCGCTGGTGTCCATCTACCCGCTGGCCGCCGCCGCCAAGCGCGACGAAGCAGCCGACGAGGAGCAGCTCGTGCAGCACAGAAGGCAGCTGGCCGCCGGCGCCACCGTGGGCCACGACAGGTGGGTCGACAGCGTTCAGTACTCGACCGACTATGTCAACCGCTTCGCGCGCAATGCCACTGTCATCGACGCCCAGGCCACCATGGCCGCGCTCGCCCTCGAGACGGCCGCCTTCCAGACTGGCAGGATCTCGGGCTCGCGCTACCTCCACGCCGTCGAGGACCTCGACACCACGTTCTTCTACGGCTCGCTCAAGTTCGACGACAATACCGGCGCCAACCAAGTCAGCGGCGTGCCTGTCTTTGTCAACACCCTCATCGATCAGTAAGGCTACTACTATTAGTAGTCGAGGCCAGATCCGCCCGCGCGCTTCACAGCACACGGACAATCACTCGAAGCTGCGGTGCAGTGCCTATGCTGCCGGAATGCTCTGTGGTCCCCATATATTACCATAATAATAATACTACTATTTAATGTGCACATTAAACACAGTTCCCCCCCCCACTCGCTAGAAGGGTGTGCAGGAGCTGTACATGTTTGCACGCCGTGGCTAGAGGCCGCGCATGATGCGAAACTCGACGAGGTACTTTACCTTGGAGGCGAGCGATCCCTCGATGTAGACTCGGTCGCCACGTACCAGCATGGCCCTGTGGGTGTGTGGTTAGACCGGCAGTGCCTCCGCCACTTTAGTGATGGGGGGGTTAAAGGGCGTGAAGAACAGAAATGCACCGTTTGGGACCGAGCGAGATGATGAGTACTCGGGTGCCAGGGGTGTAGTAGTACATGGCCGCGAAGGGACACGTTGATTCCATAACGCCGATGTTCTTGGCCACCACATCAGCGTGCTTCTCCGCGTTCTGAAGTTCGAAACCATAAACATACTCTTGAGAACGAACACCTCCGTGCTGGTTGTGCTTCCGAGGCAGAAGAGAAGGACAACGAACCTGGGCCAGCTTCTCTTCGTTGATGTCCGCAATGTCGCCCAGTGCAAATATGTTGGGGTAGTCCACCGTCTGCTCGGTGTTGAATCGGTCACACAGAGCCATCGCATAATTCGCCTTCACGGGGCAGGGAAGTGGTTTTGTTTTACCTGCAAGTGCTCGTTCACTTTGATGTGGCCCTTCGGTGTCAAAAGCTCAGCAAAATTGGCCTTCAAGAAGTCTGTGTTGGGCACAAAGCCCACACAGCAGTAGGCCACGTCTGTCGGTATGCGGTCTCCCTGTCGGGTTTGTCAAGCTACGTTACTGAGGCGTGCAACACATTATTGGACGAGAGATCAAGGGTTCCGTACCTTGTCTGTGATCAGGCAATCCTGGTCAGTGTCGACGACCTTTTGGTCCGCATAGATTCGGACGTTGGGGAACGCCTTGAAGTAGTTCTTGACGCTCGAGTGCGCGCCCTTGCAACATCGCTCCAACATCTTCTTGCCCGAATAGATGATGTTCAATCGCTTCTCTGTGGAGAGTCGCGCAAAGCTGTTGGTTAGACACCGCGGATCACTCACCAAAGGGGGTTACAGCTTTAAGTACCAGGAAAATAGTGCGCTATCTCGCCTGCTATCTCAATTCCCACCGGGCCGCCTCCGATTACGGTCACGCTGGTCGCCTTTTGTAGCGGCTCGTAGTATCTGAGGGCAACCAATCATTACATCGGGGCTTTTGGCACAAGCGGTAGGGCGGTGGGAGAGCGAGGGTGGCATACGTTTGTAGCGCTGCGGGCACGAGCGGGTCGACCACCAGTATATGCTCGTTACTGGTGACCGGCAAGCGGTAGCGGGACCCGGTACAAAGAACCAGGTAGTCGTAGGGCAGGAGGCCGCCCTTCTTAAGCACCACCGCGCTCTCGTGCTTTCTCAAGCCGATCACTTCGTCCACCACCACCTTGCAGTGGAGATACTACGAACAGAGAGTCGACAGTCGTCAGCGACCCACAATGCGCGAAGAGTGGTAGCACTGCTGGGGGGTGCGCGAAGAGTGCATACCGTAGAGTGGCGCGAGGTCACCTTGGAGAGGTGGGCGGTGTCGCACACGCATGACGGCAGGGAGATGAGGCACACGAAATGGTCCTTGGAGTCCACCAGGGTGACATCGAAAGCCGCCTGCAGCTTCTTGGCCACCTTGCTCCCGGCGAAGCCTCCACCCACAATCACCACCTTCTTTTTCTCCGTGAATCGGTAGAAGTAGTACCCGTCCTACATACCACACACAGCCACCGCATCCGTCATCACACTGCAACAGCAACAAGAAAGAACCGCCTCCTTTGCGGTGGGTGGTGGAAGGTACGAGGAAGGGCTTGGTGATGTCCTTGACGTGCTCGAATACGCCCTCGGCACGAAGGCGCTGGCCGAGCTGCACTGCCTCCTCACGACTGCGCGCACCCCAGTTTTGCACCAGCCAGTCCACCGCCTCAGCGCCTTGAGGTCAAGGAATAAAACAAAAGATGATGAGGCGCCCTGTCGAGCTGTACAGCGTGCAAAGGGAGGGGGCGGCAAACCAACGAAGCAGGCAGGGTAGGTCTTGAGGTGGTAGGAACGGTCGCGTACTTCGAACCCGAGCACTGGGTCGCGCACCGCCCGCATAAGCCCCGAAAGGGGGTCCTCCTCTTCCACCTGTGTTGTCTCGGCATGGCCTTCTTCTACTGCCACTTCGCGCTCCATGGTGTGCTATTATATTACGTTAACGGCGAAGGACTGTTGCCGGCCAAGGGAGCCCCCCCCCCCAAGAGTGTTTCATCACACTTGACGCGTCACGTGACGCAGAGTCGGATAATCCGAGAAAATGATCGGAAAGAAAAGGAAAACACTTTCGTTGTCGGCGAAAACGAACTCACTGGCAGAAACCGAGGAGAAGGGGGGGGGGCAGTTCCGGTTCTTAAAAGGTAGCAGTCATGCTGGGCTGGGTGGACGTGGCGGTGGTGGTGCTCTACCTGGTGCTGGTGCTGGCCATCGGCCTCGGTGCGCGCTTCTTCCCCGGCAGCAGCAGCAGTTCAGGGGGTGGTGGCAAGGACGTAGCGGAGTATTTCCTGGCCGGACGGAACGTGGCATGGTGGGCGGTTGGCATGTCCCTCTTCTCCTCCAACATCGGCAGCGAGCACTTCGTTGGTTCGCCCCCCCCTTCCCAAATTCCTTTTTTTTTGTTTATTCTATGCTTTCGCCTCACCAGTCGCTTCCCTAACAGGCTTGGCCGGTTCGGGAGCCGCGAGCGGCCTGGCCGTGGCCCACTTCGAGTACGTCTATGACTCTCCTCCGGCATTGTCCGGCTAGGATCGCTCACACCAGCGAACCTGCGCAGGATCAACTCCGCGGTGTTCGTGTTGCTGCTGGGATGGGTGTTCGTCCCATATTATCTGAGCAGCAAAGTGTTCACCATGCCCGGTATCGCTTTCTCCTTCCAACACACGTTTGCAGCTTACCTGCTCGATATTTATTGCTTATTCCTTCCGATCACGTTCTAGAGTACCTTGACAAGCGGTTCAACAAGTATTGCCGGAGCTGGCTGGCCGCGGTGTGCATGGTCGAGTACGTCATCGCCAAGATATCGGTGTCCCTCTACGCCGGAGCTATAATCTTCAAGGTCGTGCTGGGCGTCTCCAGCCAGTGGGTGAGCGCGGTCTGCATCCTGGTGGCCACCGCTCTCTACACGTACCCGCCCTCTCGCTCTTTCACCATCACCCCTCTCTTGATGTGGAGCTCACACTTCACTTTTCTTCACTGCCAGCGTTATCGGTGGCCTGCGCGCCGTCATGTACACCGGTACGATCGCCGCACCACCTCGTGCCACGTTCTTGTGGTTCAGCTCCGCCTGTTCATGTATGCATGACTTGATCTCACTGTTTTCCCTTAAAGAGGTACTGCAGACGGTGATCTTGGTCGCCGGAGCCGCGATCTTGCTGGTGATAGGCATGGTCAACGTGGGCGGACTTTCCGGCCTGCGGCAAGAGTGCGTTCACGGATCCTGAAATCTTTGCTTTTTCATCGTGCACGTTCTTTGCCTCACGCGCGATGAGTGCCATGGTAGGCTGCCCGATTACTACTTTCACATGTTTCGTGGCGCAGACGACCCCAACTTCCCGTGGACGGGCATTCTGCTGGGCTATCCCATCAATGCCATGTGGTACTGGTGTACTGACCAGGTACCTGTTCCTCACACCTCACGTTCAACTGTTTGAACTTTAAAAACTGATAGCGCGCCTCAGGTGATTGTGCAACGAGTTCTCGCTGCAGACAACATTGAAAGCGCGCGCAGCGGTACGCCAGATCGAGAGGTTGCGCTCGATGGTGGTTTAACAATCATCACGTTCCACACAACCATCAGGAACTATCCTCGCCGGATATCTTAAGCTGTTGCCGCTGTTCATGCTGGTGATGCCCGGCATGATCGCGCGCGTCCTCTTCCCTCAGGAGATGGCCGAAGTACTTTTGCCACTACGCGCTACCATACCATTGGTGATGAGCCGACCCTGATGTTTCTTCACCTTCAGGACAGCAACACGGCCTACCCGCTGCTCGTGGTCAAGCTGATGCCTGTCGGTCTTGCCGGCCTCGTCGTGGCGGCCATGCTAGCGGCACTGATGTCATCGTTTGCGTCCCTCTTCAACAGCTGCTCCACCATCTTCATGAACGATGTCTACAGAAAATACAGACCACAGTCGTCTGACAAGGTACGTACCCAAGCAGGGCCGCTGTGCTCCATTCCCCGTACAACCATTAACGACGCACCACCTGCACCTCTCGCATGATGGCAGGAGCTGGTGGTTGCGGGCCGCGTGGCCACGCTGGCCATCATGTGCTGCGGACTGCTGTGGATTCCGGTGGTGCCGCATCTGAGCAAGCATCTCTACGTCTACCTGCAGTCCGTGCAGGGATGCCTCTCCCCGCCGATCGTCGTAGTCTTCGTATTCGGCATCTTCTCGACCTTCACCAACGGGCAAGGGGCCTTCGCCTGCCTGGTACCGCCACCGCAACGCGAAGCCTCTTGGCGCATTAATCTCGTTCATCCATTCACATGTCTCCACTCTCGGAAGGTGTTTGGGCACGTGCTGGGCGTGCTGCGTCTGGGCTTGCGGCTGTGGTTCGGCACGGTCGATCCCGGAGACTCTAACTGGCTCATGCGACTCGTGGTCTACTCGCACTTCCTGCACTTCATCTTCTTCACCTTCGTCTGCTGTGTGGCCGTCATATTCGGGGTACGGCCGGCACCAACGTCACGTGATCTTCTCTCCGGTCGGGATCGCTCGGAGTTGATTCACTCACGCGCTCTGTGTGCAGGTGAGCTGGTTCACGCGCAAGGCAGGAGACGCGCTGACGAAGGAACAGACAAAGCTGGTGTGGAACAAGGATAAGGAGGAGGACATCGTTATCGAGGAGGAGAACGAGCAGTGGGAGGAGAAGCTGGCGGAGGAGGAACGCCGCCCGCTTGTGGCCACCGCAGACGCCGCACAGGCCAAGATCAGAGGCGGTCAGTGGCAGCGATGGTTCCGCGAGCACCGACGAGAGGTCAAGGTTGGCTTGTCCGTGCTGCTGGTTGTGTGCGTCTACTCGGTCGAGTTCATCTTCCGATAAGTTGTGCACCGCCCCGAAAAGAACGAAAGCGAAGACGAAGATCGTTGCGCCGACTTGTGCCCATTGGTCCAATGCTTAACTCCGTTCATATTTCTTTGGCTTGCTGGGCACGATGGTCCTTTCCCCACACCGCATCAGCGCCATGAAGTCCTCCCATCTTGCCGCCGCCGTGCTGGCGGTGGTCTTCGCGCTGCACTGCGCCCTCGCCACCAGGCCCGCCTTCACCACCGTCGAGGCCCCGGCCGCCACGCTCTGCGCCTTCCGCGGTGCCTGCCCTCGCGGCGACTGGGCTCTGCTGAGCCGCTCCGCCGCCGACGCGCTCCACTCCGTCACCATCGCCGTCAAGCTGCGCGCCAACGCTGAGGCCGTGTGCGATGCGCTCCTCATGGAGGTCTCGACGCCCGGCTCGCGCAAGGCCGGCCTGCACTACACCCACGAGCAGGTGGGCCAGCTCCTGAGCGACTTCGAGCACACCCGCACCGTCGAGCAGTGGCTGCGCGCCCACTCGATCGAGCACGAGACCACTGCCAACGGCGACTTCATCCACGTCACCGCCTCCGTGGCCAAGCTCGAGCAGCTCCTCCACGCCCAGTTCCACGAATTCTCCTCCAAGGCTCTCGATTTCACCGTCCGCCGTACCAGCTCCATCTCGCTCCCCACGAATGTACTTTGCCCCCCTCCCAACGCCCTTTTAAAATGGGCCCTTTCATCGTAAAAATCGCTCGGATCTGAGGCCGATTGTGATACTGATTTTGTGATTAATGTAAATGGGTAGGTGGCCGCGTCGATCGATTTCATCACCAACACGATCCGCTTCCCCAACATCAAGGCCCACTATGCCATGATGACTCCCAACGGCGCCCAGCACAGCGCGCGCCAGAGCAGCAGCGGCAACGTAACCCCGCAGACCATCTACCAGTTCTACGGAGGTGCGACAAGCCGCCTTCCCCCCCCCCAAATCTTTCTCTTTTGATCATCCATCTCACCTTCATCTTCGCGCGGGTGCAGTGTCCAACACCACCGTGACCCGCCCCGTGGGCCAGTCGGTCTTCGAGACGGGCCAGAACTTCTCGCCCTCCGACTTGGCCAGCTTCCAGAAGCAGTACGGCCTGGTGCAGAACCCGGTGAAGACGGTGATCGGCAGCAACGACGGCTGGGTGTGCTACTGGTCGCCCGACAGCTGCGCCGAGGCGAGCCTCGACGTGCAGTACATGATGGCCATGGCCCAGAACGCCCCCACCACCTTCTGGTCGATGGACTCGACGTCGCAGGACCCCTTCTACGACTGGATCATCGCCCTGGCCGGCACGGCCAACCCGCCGCTCGTGCACTCAATCTCCTACGGCTCGATCGCCACCGAGGACTCCAAGACCGACATGACCCGCTTCAACACTGAGACCTGCAAGCTGGGCCTCAAGGGCGTCACCATCACCGTCTCGTCCGGTGACGACGGCGTGGCCAACTACGAGGCCCGCAGCGACTCGTCGCAGTGCGGCTTCAACCCGTCCTTCCCCGCCACGTGCCCCTACGTGACCGCCGTCGGCGCCACCATGGGTCCCGAGTTCGGCCAGCCCGAGGTGGCCTGCACGTCCAACAACGGCGGCCTCATCACCACCGGCGGCGGCTTCTCCGTCTTCTTCCCGCGTCCCTCCTACCAGGACGCCGCCATCAAGCAGTACCTCGCCACCGCGCCCAACCTGCCCCCGTCGTCCATGTACAACACGGCCGGCCGCGGCTACCCCGACGTGGCCCTGCTCGGCCACAACTACCAGGTCGTCATCGGCAGCCTTACCTACACCGTGTCCGGCACGTCGGCCTCGTCGCCCGTGTTCGCCGGTTTCGTCACCCTGATCAACAACTACCGCGCCTCGATCGGCAAGGGCCCCGTGGGCTTCATCAACCCGGCCCTCTACCAGTTCGCTGCCCAGAAGAAGCCCGTCTTCAACGACATCACCGTCGGCGAGAACAACTGCTGCGCCGGCAGCCCCGGCTCGCAGGTCTGCTGCCAGTACGGCTTCAACGCCACCGCCGGCTGGGACCCCCTCACCGGTCTCGGCTCAGTCCGCTTCCCCCAGCTCCTCCAGGCCCTCGCCCAGATCTAAGCAGCTACGTCGGACGAGACAACACAATAAAAGCAGTGCCGCTCTTCGAGCACTTCAAACACTGCTGAGTCCAGCGTTGAACGCGTGATTTATTGCGTCACGTGCAGGTGAAGACAAGCTCAGAGGTTGGGCTGGACGTCTCGCACGAGGCCTTCGCCCATGACGGCAAAGTCATGCAGCAGCTCGAAGATGTTGGTCACCACCTGCGGCACCTTGCTCTTCGTGTTGGACGCGTCCGACGCCTGAATGTTTAGCTTCTGCACCGCACCACGCCACGACGTCAGCACTCTTTCTCTCTCGACGGCCGTTAGCCAGGGGAAGTCCTCGTACCTTGACCAATGGCGAGTCCGCAGGGAGGAGAGACACGGGCACGGCGAACTCCGTGTGGAGGACCTTGAAGGGCTTGGGAGCGAAGGTGCCGGGCTTCCAGACGACGCCGATCACTCGGCCCTCAAGGGCGTTGTGGAAGAAGAGGGCCAGGTGGCCGAACCGTGCCCTGAGCTCGCTGAGGTAGTTCTCCACCAGGTCGAGGCCCACGTAGACCGGCTGCTTGGTCGGCAGCTGCAGGTTCTTGTACTTGCTCGAGGCGCCCTTGGCGCCGACCGCTGACTCGAGGTGGATGAGCACGTCGTACGGCGCCAGCGGCGTCACGAACAGCGCTCGCCACTTGGCCTCGGCGGTGAACGGGTTCTCGACCAGCTCGCGCAGAATGCGGTAGGACTGCTGCGCGTAGGCCACCACTCGCTTGAAGATCAGCAGCGTGGGCGAGTGCCTGGCAGCCGCGGACGACCCACCAAATAGAAGTGTCAGCATTTCTCTCTCACACACCACACACCACATCACACCATAGCCAGATCATATGGGGGAGGACTTGTACCGCGTGAGCCTGCCGTATTTGTCAGACGGGGTGGAGATGTAGAGCGCCGTCTCCTTGATCTTGGTGCCGCGCTCCTTGGCCGCTCGCTGAGGTGGGCAAGTGGTGAGCCAACAACGGTGCGG